>BQNB010084433.1:1744-28754 GCA_026074375.1 Tanacetum coccineum | reverse complement strand
TTTACGTTTTCGTCCGTTTTATTATGTTTTCTTCCTATCTTTTACGTTTTCTTCCATTTTTTTAAGTTTTCGTATTTTTTTACGTTTTCGGACGAAATCGTAAAAAACAGACGAAAATGTAAGAAAATGTACGAAAGTGTAAGAATCCGGACGAAAACGTAAAAAACGGGTGAAAACATAAAAAACGGGTGAAAATGCAAAAAGTCGAAAACATAAAAAACCAGACGAAATCGTAAACAAACGGACGAAAACGTAAAAAAAGGACAAAAACGTAAAAACTAGGCGAAAACGTAAAAAAACGGGCGAAAACGCAAAAAAGACAAACCAAAACGTAAAAAAATGGACGAAAACGTAAAAAAATGGACGAAAACGTAAAAACGGGCGAAAACGTCTGATTTTTACGTTTTTGTTTGTTCTTTTACACTTTCGCACGTTTTTTTTAAATCTTCGTTCGTTTTTTTAAATCGTACGAAATGTAAAAAACGCAAAATAACAGACTAAATCGTACGAACACAACTGAAATCGTACGAAAACTTAAAAACAGATGAAAACCTAAAAACGGAAGAAAACGTAAAAACGGACGAAAACGTAAAAAAAACGAAATTTTAAAAAACCAGACGAAAACTAAAAAAAACGAACGAAGACGTAAAAACCAGACGAAATCGTAAAAAACGGATGAAAACATAAAAAAGAGGACGAAAACGTAAAAACGAGCGAAAACGTAAAAAACGGGCTAATACGCAAAAACAGGCGAAGACTTAAAAAAACCAGACGAAATCGTAAAAAAACGGACGAAAACGTAAAAAAGAGGACGAAAACGTAAAAAACCAGCGAAAACGAAAAAAAGGGCGAAAACGCAAAAAAACAGACGAAAACGTAAAAAACCAGACGAAATCGTAAAAAAACGGACGAAAACGTAAAAAAGAGGAAGAAAACGTAAAAAACGGGCGAAAACGCAAAAAACAGACGAAAACGTAAAAACGAGACGAAATCGTAAAAAAACGAACGAAAACGTAAAAAATCATATAAAGAACTATTATTGTTAAAGGACTAACGATGCAAAGCAATCGTTAGCTAAATGGACTAACGCTGCCACATAATAACTAACGGTACAAACGTTTGGTTCAAGTCGATTAAAAATTTGAAAGTACGCGGGTTTCGGTGTTAATACAAAAGTAAAGGGTTCAAGTCGGGAAATTTTGAAAAGTACGTTGGTAATTTGTGGCTTTTACCCTTTTAATAATATCTCAGCTTTTAAAAAAACATAATGTTTTTTGTTCCCTCTTTCCCTCTCGTGTTTAATCTATATTTTCTATTTGAATTGTTTATATTATTACTGTGATACTCAAAATTAAAAAAGAACAAGCTAAATAACTCGCGCGTTGCAGTGGGGCGTTATCTTTTGTGTTGGTAGGTTTTATAAAAGATGTGGGAAACGTACAACGGGTGATGCTGTTTTACCAGAGTTGTTAAAATTGGGCTTCATATTGTGTGAGAGGGAGCAATTTGAGTTTTTATTGGGGGCATTTAAAAAAAACGTCTCAAATTATAAAAAAAAAAACACTAAAAGACTCATTTTTTTATTATCTAACCATGAAAGGCACCGCCCCCAACCCTAAACCATAGGTCCGCCCCTAGTCATCTCATAGTCCGATTTCTTATAAACATAAATAAAGTTTAGACAACGATAATTTGTTTCAGTAAAGCCAACACAAAATTGATATCAGAAAGCCATCTAAACGTGACATTATTGTAACTTTAAAAACTGTTTGTAGTTGTCGAAAACAAATCGAACACTTTAACTAATTTGGCTTTAGTTCTCAACTTAAAAAGATCCATTGCAGCCACACGTGAGAACATAATTGCTTAACTAAGAGGAAGGAGTATGACAACGAAGAAAGCTCGTCATATCCTATGTGGCTTCGCCATATACCTCGCCATCATACCAAGTGGCCTCGCCACTTTAGTTTTGTTGATATCTCGTCGTGCAGACGAGTCAAATAAGACAAATACATTATAGCCGTTGGGTTTGGTTTGAAAGTTTATATCCGTTGCATTTTCTTTATAAAAAAAAAAATTATACCCACTTTTACACTATAAATAGTTAAATACTACCTCATTTTATTAAATTTTACACAACTACTATTTCAAAACATTACATCTTAAAACCAATAAACATGATGAGTGATTCAAATGGTGGTGGTTTGTCCGATCTTGATATAACATGATCTTGATGATGAATTACGAACAAGTTCGGTCAGAGCAAGAACACTAAGAAGAACTGAAAACAGGTGCGCCACCAAAACTGTATCTACCGGGAACATTTAGTTGCTGAAGAACGTTTGATGGCGGACTATTTTGGTCCTAACCCAAAATATCCGTTGTATTATTTTCGAAAACGGTATCGTATGAGCCGTAAACTATTTTTAGAAATAGTCTCAAGTATTGAAAATTACATTCAAACTCACCATCCTCTTCCTCCGCATTTTGATTTCTTTAGAGTCCGCCACAGATCTAAAACGGTCTACCAGTTTTAGTGTTATTATTGAAATGGCACATGGCGTCATACGCCAATTTGGCATACAGCGTAACACCCTGATATCATTGATTGAGTATTACAAATGGGTAACCATTGTGCGCACTGAGCGATGTCTTAGATTTTTTTACTATGTGCGTTGTCGAACTGTTTATGCCCGAGTATTTATGAAAACCTGACTTCAATGACATTCAAAACTTATACACCTTCACACAATAATATTC
The DNA here is from genome assembly GCA_026074375.1 of Tanacetum coccineum. Taxonomy (NCBI): domain Eukaryota; kingdom Viridiplantae; phylum Streptophyta; class Magnoliopsida; order Asterales; family Asteraceae; genus Tanacetum; species Tanacetum coccineum. The sequence continues at coordinate 25,994 of BQNB010084433.1, read as the reverse complement.
ATGGTTTTTCGGGAATGCTTGAAAGCATTGATTGTATAGCACTTGAGAAGAGAAAATTTGTCCTAAAGCATGGCAGGCCAATTTGCTAAGGTGATAAAAAGTACCCAGACCTATAATCTGAGGCCATTGCTTCATATGATTTGTAACTAAAAGAAAATAGCTTTGGCTATGCATTTTATATGGGGTAGCCAGGTCAAAATAACAATTTAATCCATTTGAAACAATTCTCTGTTATTTGACGACCTATCTTGATGACATCGATAATCGCCCCCAGTGTTCCGTTTGAATGTAAACGTTACATTTCGAAAAAAGGTATAATCTACCGACGCCAATTATACCCAAATTGTCAATCTTTTGTTTAATCATTTACGTTTCAAAATCAGAGAAGAAGCATTATTTAAACGAAACAAGAAAGTGCTCGAACAAAGACATTAAAGAGGCATTATGGCGTTCTTCAAGGACGATGGCATATTAGATGTCACCCGCGTGCACGGACATATCAACAAGCTACGCCAGATTCCTGTACACTTGCATTAAATTCGAATAACAAGATTTTAATAAATGATCAAAAGTTTGCGTTCAACCGGATTGACCAACAAAAATATATTTGTCGCAACCAAAAAATATTAAGGTCAATGGGTCCGTGTGTGCGAATGCAAAAACGAAAAAAAATCCAAAGAGCTACGTGATAAACAAACACAGAACCAAAATGCTACACAACGTAATGTCATTGAGCATCTTTGGCAACAACATCAACAGCAAGATTAGTTTATTTATAATTTGATGTATTTTTTTTAATTTTCGCATTAGTTTTTAAATTTTGCAATGTTTTATTTTTATTGTATTGTATTATATTTTGTATTTTTAATTTTAATGAAATGAATTATATTTGTGTGAAAAAAATTGAAAATAAATAAAATGGTTAGTGGTGGGACCAAAGTGAGAAGATAGGGGTATGTTATGAGTGAAGTAGTATTTTTGAGTGAGAGTGAGATGTTGATGTGAGAACCTGTTGGGCCCAAGTGAGGAGATATAACTCTTCACTACACTCCTTCCTCTAAATGAACATGTTAATTGAAGTTTGGTTATCCAGACCCCAAAGAATTATAATTATACTCCGCTTATATATTAGTATATTTTAATTTTATGTTTGTTAAAGAAAAACAAAAGGGTAAATTACATTGTTCGTCCCCAAACTCCACCCCGTTTGCCCGTTTAGTCTCTAGATAACGGGAACTCTCATACGGGGTCCCTATTTGACATTGTAGTTACCCGTTTGGTCCCTGGCACTCCGTTATGGGTAACGACGGTTATCTCCGTCGTTATCCTTGCCACGTCGTGTTTCTGTTGAAGGGCAGAATCGTCTTTTCACTATTATTCATTTCTTGGTTGCCACATTTGGTCCCCTAACCCTTATTTTTACTTACATAACGTTTACTGTTCCAGATTTTGTCGTTTTTGCGTTAAGCTCATCTGCATTTGGTCCCCTCTCGTCTATTTTTTCTCATCCCTTTTCCATTTCCCCCTCCTCGCAAAAAATACCAACATCTAGTGAGTTTGATATACCCCTTTGTGGATTTAGTATTTACAAAAACCAAACCGATTAGTTATGATGCGTTCCCGTCGTAGAAGGACTTCACAACAAATTTTACAACTCCCTAGGACAAGAGCACCTAATCGTTTGTATCGTAGTTAAGGCAAGCGCTCGGATGGTTTGTTATCGTTTCACTTCAGTAGAAAGGTTGGAAATGCATGATCACGGACTAAACAGATTCTACGGGTTATAGAAAGTCTTTTTGTATTTTTATATTTTATTGAAAGCAATAAAATCATCTATTTGAGTAGGGGGTTTCGTTTTAAGCATAATAAAACTAAATAATTAACTACACTAATGGTGGATAACAATAAATAAAAGATTAGTGATTATTAATCATGTATAATCCCTAGATTCTTCTCCTATGGTGTTAGCTTCTGATCACACGTGTGATGAAGCTAATGTAACTATTTCCTAAGTCATGAACGAATTACAACAACCCAGCCGCCTATTTAATATTTCGGTTTAAGAGCAACCACAAGTAAGGTATATGAAAGACTATTACAAGGCCCCTACGAGTTATATTAAAATGCATGAGGAAATATATTAAGAGTGGATCAACCCATATAAGGGCAGGTAGTATGCGAATACTGTTACCCACGATGGTAACTCTTATCTATCTTACACAATCAGTTTTCCTAAACATATCAATCAACGATACAAACAAAAGCTGGTTTTCCAAAGACCTAACATGCATATCCATCACAAGAAGCAACACCACTAAAATCTACATTCTAGGTTTCATACAATCATAAATAAACACAATTGGAGGCTTAACCAAGCATGTTATAGATAAAGCAAGAACATAAATAAATCAGATAACACATAGACATATTGAATGCATTAAATAAACCTTACTTGATCTAAAACATGATCTAGAAGGAAAGTAAAATAGGGTTTTTTAGCCCTAAACTCGTTACCAAACCTGCACTAAACGCTCTAGGTTTTGTACCCTCTTTTTATTCTAAAGTTACACACACAAAACCCTAAATTCGAGTTTGTATATATAGGAAACATCGTTGTGACGGCGTCGCGCTTTAGTCGTGACGCCGTCATGAAAGAGAATATTCTATGATAATTGATGGTTGGGTGTTAGGAACACGAAAGTGACGGTCACTTTCATAGATAACTGTAGTTAGCTCGTTAAGTTAATTTTTGGAAACTTACTAGGATAGTTAGCTAAAAGCCCATGGATAAGCCCATGAAGGCCCAAGCCCACGACCCATTATAAGTATAACCCACCTATTCCATGCCTTGGAGAGGTGTTGGCGTGTTCATATATTACCACATATAATACAAGTTCTCTTATAAAGTTTTAACGTTTTTCTCTCTCTAAGTATTCATCCAACCCTTTCTCTCACTAAAACAACCTATTTCCCTTTCATCAAGTATGTTATTAGATTAGTCTACAATTGGTATCAAGAGCCATGGATGGTGTGTTTAGATATTGTGTTTGTTAAAGTTTTTCCGTTGAAGTTTTCCTTTTAAATACCAATTCTTGGTGTATTATTGATTATTTTTTTTTCTTGTTTTCGTAACTTTTTATTTCCACACTAAAAGATCATCTACACATGTAGCTTTGATCTAGTATCCTTGGATATAGGTGTGTGTGCTTAGATTTAAAGAAAAATCTCTTATTTTGTGTCATTTTGGGTTCGTTAGCTTTATAAAGGTTAAAATCTTGATTTTAAAAATTTCGGTTTAAAAACCTTAAAGTTTTTATTTTTCTTGTCCCTATAGGCTTAGTAACACTTTTGATACAAAAAATTTTGGAAAACAATCGTCAAAAACGTGTCTTTTTGAGTTTTGAAAAGGTAGGTTTCGAGAGACAACCGATCTAGTTATTTTTTGTGAGTACCGATCTAGTGTTCTTAAGTGATAACCGAACTAGTAGTTTTCAGTTAGTACCGATCTAGTTTTCTTCAGTGATAACCGAACTAGTAGTTTTTAGTGAGTACCGATCTAGTTTTCTTCAGTGATAACCGAACTAGTAGTTTTTCAGTGAGAAACCGATCTAGTATTTTTTTTTGTGAGTATCGATCTAGTTTTCTTCAGTGATAACCGAAATAGTAGTTTTCAGTGAGAATCGATCTAGTATTTTTCATTGAGTACCGATCTAGTTATTTTTTGTGAGTACCGATCTAGCTTACTTCAGTGATAACCGATCTAGTTATTTTCCGTGAGAACCGATCTAGATATTTTTCAGTGAGTACCGATCTAGTTGTTTTCAGTGAGTACCGATCTAGATTACTTTAGTGATAACCGATCTAGTCACTCTCAAAGACCACCGAACTAGTCAAGTTTAATAGAAACCGAATAACTCAAATTTCCAAATTATACGATTTATTTCTTTGACTTGTAAAATCCCGTGAAACATTAACGTGTTTTCTCGGTTTTGTCAAGAATTGTAAAATCCCGTGTAGTTTCAAGAATTAAAACACTTAAAAGACAACTTAATCAAACACAATTTCTTTCTACCACCGTTCGATCCGACAATAATCTTTTAATATACAAATTTCTCAATGACGACTCTTGCTGACAAAGCAATTCTATTGGGTGCTAGACAATCTTCCACCCTATGTTTTGAAAAAGAATGTTATGATTCTTGGAATAGCATAATGCAGCTATACATGATGAATAGACAACATGGACGAATGATCTTTGAATCCGTTGAAAATGGTCCACTCATCTGGCCTTACAATTGAGGAAAATGGAGTGACTAGACCAAAAAATATTCTGAGTTATCTGCTACAGAAGCAATTCATCACCAAGCTGATATGATATTAAGGCAACAATATCATTCTCTCAAGGATTACCCCCAGAGGTACTATGCATTGGATAGCCAATCATAAAGTCCCAGGTACATTGGGAAGGACTTCAACTTCTCATGCAAGGAACTTCATTGACAAACAAAAAAGAGTGTAAGCATTATACTGAATTTGATAAGTTTGTTCTTATAAGAAGGGGAAAAAAACACCTACGTGACTTTCTACTTGAGAATTTTTCACTGCTACCAATACCCAATGACATAATCATCTACAATATTAAAACAGAACATTTCAAGTGAACCACCAGTTTTTTTAAATACACTTCCTCCTGAGTGGAGCAAATTTATGACAGATGTCAAACTGGTGCAGGATTTACACACAACTAACATTGATCAGCTTCATGTATTATGCAACGGTCGGGTATCAAGTTTCGGGTTTTAAGTATACCCGACCCAGTACCCGTTTATAATATCCACATCCGTACCCGCCCCATTACCCGCTGGGTACCCAGTTAATATTATCCATCGGTTTTTCGGGTTTCCCCGCGGGTATCGGGTTTCCCCAATTGAATATTTTATGGACAAAATCGCGAATATCAAGATTAAGTCACACTAAAACTCACCCACAAAATAAAGCAAAACATCATAATATATTCAAAAATTTTAAAAAGTTAGAAAACAAATACCGTATCAAACGATTTAACGCTTCCGAATAATTTATGTACAACATTCAAATGTGTTAGATAATAGAGATACTTATATAAAAAATCTAATGGAAGAAATTATATATAATATATATGTACTATATTTAATCATAATAGTAATAAAGCGGGTACAAATTCGGGTAAACGGGTATGTGTACGGGTAATCGGGGCCGGTATTACTAGAACCCGTCACCGAACCCGTACCCGACTAAAATTTTTTTATCAATACCCGAACCGAACCCGACCCGACCGGTTCGGGTTTTAGTTTTCCCTATCGGTTGTGGGTGCTTTAGCCATCCATAGCTTCATGCTTACTTGGGACAACATGAATTTCATGCAAATGAGGTTCGTTTAATGAATGAACGCAACTCAGATCCGCTTGCTTTGGTTGCAACCCATCAGGTGACCCAGTCTCCTTATCCAACTCATCATACTCATACCAAAACTCTCAATTTCAACCACAAGTTTCACCATATCAGTCTCCACAACATGGTTCACCTTATCAGTCTCAACAATACTCAAATAATCAATCATCAACACCTCTTTCAATCACTTATCCATTTAATGATTATCAATCATCAGTTCATTACAACATTTATTCTCCACCATCATCCATCCCTCAATTAGAATATGCTCCCACAGTTAACCAACAATCTGAATTTCCCCAACTAGACTCAGGTCTAATTGTTTTCAGTGTTCCACAAAGTATGATGATCCTATTTGAAGCCATAAATCACAATGATGTCTATCTTAACTCTGTTGATCACTTCCCTTCCCGCTATCTTACACCAATAATCAACTTAGGAATTCGCATACCCTAGCGAACAAACTACCATAATGATTGTAGATGACCATTACAGACCAATTTAGGGTAGACATACTTTTTTTTTTGCTGAGTCCGGTTACTACAAGGTACCAATACTCCAGGAGCAAGTGGAAAACAATTCCTAGGAAACAAAGAACTGTTATTTGTTACAAACAAAACTAAAAGGGAAGGACACAAGTCCAAACAGTGCACTAAACCTAAGAGGAAACGGGATGATTCGTGGGTTAAGGACAAAGTGTATAGTTTGGTCCTGTATAAGCTCAATCCCAAGAAGGTATAAATACTACATGATGAGGAACTAATAGCATTTTATTTTTATTTTTTGGCAGATACATGAATTGCAAAGGTCAACCACACAAACTCAATACTCAAAATGCTGCTTATCAAGCCGATGATTTGGATACATATGACTCTGCTTGTGATGAACTCAACACTGCCAAAGTTGCTCTCATGGCGAATTTGTCTCATTATGGTTCAGATGCTCTCGCTGAGGTACACAATCATGATAATGTGGATAACAATATGATTAATCAAGCTGTGCAAGCGATGCCGTCTTCTGAATAGTCAAATGTTGTGAATCATCCAGAGACTGAAATAACCAGTAATAGCAATATCATTCCTTATTCTCAGTATGTGATTGAATCACAACAGGCAGTTGTTCAGAATTCTAACTCTTCTGCACAACAAGATGCACTGATATTATCTGTGATTGAACAACTAAAAACCCAAGTAGTTAATTGTACCAAGATAAATCTGGACAATAAAAGTGTCATGATAACTTAAAACTGGCTGAGCCTAGAAAGATTACGGAACAAGTAAAGTTTTGAAAGAAGGATAAAATGTTGATTTAAGGAGTAATGATATCGTTTCAGATTCAAGTGCATAGTCTGTAGAGATTGATCATCTTAAACAAACTCTTTCTGAACATTTAAAAGAAAATGAATCTTTAATGCAAACAGTTACTCTTCTCAAAAATGATTTTAAGAAAGAAGAATCTAGGAACATCGATAGAGAGATTGCGTTAGAAAAGAAGATCAACCAGCTAGATAATATTGTTTTTAAAAGAGATCAATCTACACAAACTGTTCACATGTTGACAACCCGATTTTCTATGATCAAACCACTTAACCAAGCTCTAGGTTTCAAAATCCTTTCTATCTCGAAAACCCAATGATGTTATAAAGAAAGTCAAATACCACACCATTCGATTATTCTGTTCTTAAATCACTTTCTCAAGATCTGAAAACACGATTTGTTCCACACACTGAATTATCAGCTGAACAAGTCTTTTGGCCAGAATTCTGTGAATTCCATTTTCCACTCTTTCTAGTAGACCCACCTAAAGTGAAGGTCCCTAAAAGAACTTCCTAAAGTCAGCATGGTTAATACAAGTTTGAAGAAACTTAAACACCATCTTGTTGGTTTTGATGTGGTTGTCAAAGAAAGAACCACGACCACAGCTATCACTGAGGGCTCGTGGGGGTTCGAACATACAAAAGCTTATTTTTGGGATGAAATAATTCCATTTGTAAAAGCTCTGAAGGACTTATTTAATACATTCGACCAATTTTTTATTGATGAACTTTCTGAAGTCCAAATATCTTTCATCAAATGGAACAGGTTGTGGAACAATGTCGTTTAGAGTAAAAAACATTTGAAGTGAAAATGAATCAAGTTTTGAATGAAAACGAACGACTCTTAGAACAAGTCATTAACAAAGATATGTGAACATAATTATGAATTCTTCTATGGAAAATGTCTTTGTGAATGTGCATGAATGTGAAAAGTGTCTAAAACTTAAGACTGAGCTTCTCAACAAAAAGGATTTCTTTGAAAAAGAGATTTACGATAAATTGTTCAACTTAATCAGGAAATTTTTTAAAGTTGATACTCAACTTAATCAGGAAATTTTTTAAAGGGACAATTCTGTTTCAAATCAAAGTGCTCCAAGTTTTGATCAATTGTTTGAATTAAATGAATTGAAAGCTCAGTCCCAAGAGAAAGACACGGTCATAAAGAAGTTGAAAGAGAGAATTAAATCTCTAAGTGGAAAAATGAATAAGGATAAGATTAAAAAGGACTTAGAGGAGATTGAAACAATTAATATTGAATTGGATCATAGGGTGTCAAAGCTTATTGCTGAGAATGAGCATTTGAAACAGACCTATAAGCAACTTTATGACTCGATTAAACCAGCACGTATTCGATCAAAAGAACAATGTGATGATTTAATTAATCAAGTCAATCTAAAGTCTGTGGAAATCTCTGATTTAAATGCTAGTCTTCAGGAAAAATTTTTGGAAATTTCAACTCTCAAGGATTACTTAAGGAAACTTAAAGGAAAAGCTCTAGTTGATAATGTTATTATGACACACACTATTGATCCAGAGATGCTTAAGATTGATGTGGAACCAATAAACCCTAAATTGTTGAATAAAAAGACAGCTCACTCTGCCTATATTAAGCACATTCCTTAGAATCTGCCTGTAGGTATGCTAAACTAATTCAGGATTTGCTTACACACATCAGTAAAACATGCCCGAGTGTCAACAATACTGATGGAAAATTAGTGGCTGTGACCCCAAAGAACAAGGACAAAAGAGTTAGATTCACTGAGCCCGTCACATCCTCAGGAAACACAATCACAAAAACAACCTCTACATCAAACCTAGTTTCTAACAAACCTATGTTGTCTTCTACAGGAGTAAAACTGTCTACTAGTGCTAGCGGATCACATCCTTCAGGCAATACAAAGAAAGATAAGATTCAGCAAACACCAAGTAGTACTTAGAAGAATAAAGTAGAAGCCTATCCTAGGAAAGTTAAATCTAGTTTGAAAAATAAAGACTGTGTTGTTGCACCTAAAGGAAATGCTAATGTGCAGCATTCCAAGCTTAATACGAATTTTAAACTTAAATGTGTTAAGTGTAATGGTTGCATGCTTTTTGATAATCATGATTTTTATGTTTTTGATTTTATCAATAATGTGAATGCTTATGTTAAATCTAAATCTGTTAAGAAAAGTTTAAAGAAAAAAATTTAGAAACAAACAGGAAAGGTGTTTACCAGCATTGGATATATCTAGAGACCTACTGGTCGAACCTTCACTATAGTAGGAAATGCATGCCCTTTAACTAGGATTACCACAACTACTGAAGTGCCACGTAGGATACCATGTGCTCTAGATAATGAAACACCTAAACCTGTCGTAACATTAGTTTACTCACGAAAACCTAGGAAATCTAAAACTAATGGTCCTGTTAGCAAATCTAAGGTTATTAAATGTATATTTGCTAACAAAAAGGAACCCATTCAATCTTGGGGATCCATAGTTTCTGATGTTCCATCTTCCTCTCTTGCTGAATGCATGTTGTCGAAATTGTTCTCTAGTATTTAGACTTTGGCTGCTCCAGGCATATGACCGGAGATCGCTCTCAGCTCACCAATTTCGTCAATAAGTTTTTGGGTATAGTCAAATTCGGAAATGATCACGTTGCAAAGATATTGGGTTATGATGATTATCAGATTGGGAATGTTACGATATTAAGGGTTTACTACCAAAGATGTAAATCATTTAAATAACCGTAAAACATAGGGCTATGAATTCACCTTAGAAGGTAGTCCTTTGAATGATAATAATGATCCAAGTCAGGTAAGTTGAATCACACAGCAAATACCATTAAATACGGTCAGTCCTTAGTCGCATATTTTAGGCTAACGACTCAATGTATAAACTAAATCAAATTTTTAAGTTTATATATACTGTTATCACTTGTGTGGTCGTGCACATGATTATTGTATTTGTAATTTCAATGGCTCTTGGGAAACGTATATACTTTGTTAATAAATATTATTATTTATTAAGTCGTTATTCAAAACCGAATAACACCCGAGTATATTATAATTCGTCTGACTTGCTAAGTGTTTAAATAATTCACTTTTGTTTATAAAATACCCTTGAGTTTCCTATAAATACAAAATAGCCCCTGGGTTTATAATTATGCTTTATTTACATTTTAAACCCTTTAGTTTCAATAATTACACTTTTAGTCCTTCCACTTTACAAAGTTGTAATTTAGGTCCTTATAGTTTCATATCAGCCCCTTATCTTTCAGGATGTTCAAAACAGCCCCTAAACTTATTAAAATCTGAAAATGACAGTTTTAACCCTACAGTTTATAAATTGACACTTTTAGTCCTTCGACTTGTAAAAATTGCATTTTAGCTCCATTTAAATCCCAACAAGTGGCATTTTTGTTTGTTAAGTCCAAATAAGTCATATAAGCTGCCCTAGCTTATATAAGCTCAACGAGCTTATTTTTTGGCTTAATGGGCCTATAATTGGGAACCTCCATTAGGGTCCCAATAAGACTTTTCTAGGTATCATTTAAGTTTTAAAAAGCACAATTGCCCCCATTAAGCTTATTCAAGTCTGTTGAGTTGGAAATAAACTCGGGAGAACTTATTTTGGCTTTTTTGAGCTTATTGGGCTTATGAGCCCAATAACTTAACCCGAAAGCAATAATAAGGTCCATTATATATGGCTTGGTCCATTAGCTTGTGTTAAGGTCATTAAGCCTATTAAGGCTCGCATAAACTGCATAGGCTTTCCTACGAGCTATTTAGAGCTTTTCGTGAGCTTATGGGCTCACGTGGGCCTCGTTGGGTCTTTGGTTATGAGCTGCCGAACCCATTATAAGCATTTTAGCTTGTTTTGGTTATTTAAGGTTCGAGGTCGTGTCCCCTTTTATTAAAAATGGTTCGCGACGTTAATAATATGCTTTCCGTGGGGTTTTCGAGACTTTAATCTCTAACTTAAACGTACGCTTTCTTTGGCCTCCCTAGCTCATCCAATTTACATGACCGAGCTAGGGTCTCCTTTATGACTCATTTTCGAATAACTAGAACCAACCCTAACCCTTTTCACGTCATATACATTTCGTCCCTTAACAAAATGACTTGCCCACAAAATTTATTGTCGAGTTCTCAAGTGATGTGTTGTGTTTAATTCATAGCAACCATGTTTAGTAATTTGGAAATGTTTACCACACAAGTCATAACCTTATTCATACGTATAATATATGACCCACATGTGTTTCGCGACCTTGTCACGCATTCGTGACATGTATGGTTGAAACCCATGCATGTCCACGTCTTCCTTGACGTGCAACTTGCAAACCAAACGTGACCCTAGTCACAATGGCAAAGCACAAGCGAATGTAGGTTGAGCTAGACACACACGAACCATGCGGTTCATGCGTTCGTGACATGCATGGTTGAACCATGCATACTCACTGTTTTGGCTTACCCCACAACACTCGATGTGACCTTGTGTCACCATAAAAGTAAGACGAAATTAAGCAAGTAATGTACCAAGAGAGGTTTACTTACAATGGTCCTAAGCTTAAAAGGAAAGCCGAGTACGTGAATGATAAAACCAAACGTCTAACGAAAAAAACCCTAGCTTTCAAAAGCTTTTAATATTCTAAACCCTAACTCATTTTAAATCCTTTGTACGCAAACGTCTTGAGATTGAATCCTTGGGGAAAGTAGTGATAATATTATAGACGATTGGTGTGTTTGGTTTGTTTTCCTTGCGTGAGTGATAAGAGCAGAGAAGGGTCTATAAGAGTTAAGAGTGGTTAAGTTTAATAGTTTGAGTTTTGTGTGCTTTGCTTGAAACTGTGGTCGTGTATATATGCCCAATAAACATGAAATTGACTAACCTCCTTGTTGGGAATTTTGATTTGATGATTACAAAACCTTATATGCAACAATAAAGAAAGAATAAACAACAAGGACTTAAGATGTAATATTAGGTTAGCTTAATATGTAAGATTAAGGGTTTTATAGTAAACCTCAACTATAATAAAAGAGGGGGTAGGCGTCTGGAATAGATACCAGAATAGAATAGGAAAACACAGACAACCTCGCAATGAGAGTCTGCTTACAAAGTGTGTTTGCTTTGTATAATAGTTTATTAGGAGATTAGTATGTCTTTTGTAAATCCTGATCACGATACAATGAAGGCTTAATGTTTTGTAGAAAACCTTTGTTATATTATTGTTCTATTATGCTATGTTTATTCATATGAACATTAATATTATATCCTAGATGGCTAGATCGTGGTTTAACAATTGGTATCAGAGCCGGTTGGCTCTTGATATCAGGATTCAAGGTTTTATGGTCGATGAACGAAGATGAATCTAAAAATCCGTTTAGGGTTTTTATGTTTGTCACTTTCTGGGCAGCCATGGTAAAACGGTCATAACTCATTCGTTAACCGTTGGATCGTCACGAAATTTAAAATGAAGGTTCTACACTCATATATCTACAGATCTGTTGGAGCCGAAATCGCAAGTTAAGCTGAGATAAAAAGTTATGCTATGATGAATTGGCTGCATCAAAAGTTATTTTTAAAGTTTTTGGTGAGATACTAAAGGGGTGATGATACCCCAAGTAGCATGTTTTTGGTGGATTTGATGCAAAGACCCAACTGAATTATTAGAAACTGATATCAAGAAAATGCTAATTATTAGAGTTTTTGGCTATATGATTCTTTGATCTTTAAGGCTTAAGGGTTTAGATTCATTTATGAAAACCCAAAAATTCGTTGTTGTTGCTGGTTGAATCATCAAGTGTGTTTGTGAATAAAAATCCTAAGGTTCATATAGGATTTGATAGATATCATGTTGGAAGAACGAAGTTCAGTGATACACAATCTTAGAGAATTAATATGGTTTTTCGCTTGAAGTATGGATTGTTTCTGATAGTGGTTGTTCAAACAGGTTCTGGTTTGCTATGGCTTGTATGAAGGTCTATCCAACTCTTATACGTTATTCTGGAGTATTCCGATAATTATGTGAGAATGTGGTATGCACTAATGGTAGTCGAGGGGTTAGAAAGAATAGGGAAATGGACTGATGCGTGTAATAAAGCTGATGATTTGACTACACTCATTAATGTCGCCCCTGAGTGATACTAAAAGGAGGTAAATGATTCGCGGTCTGTGAAGTAAAGTTAGTGCTGTCATTTTATATGTGAATGCTGCCACGGAGTTCATTAATGGTATTGTTTTTACTTTGTTAAAACTGGTCACGCTTAATGTTAATTTCAGCTTGCCTAAAGATTAAGTCTTGGTCGTTCAAAGTTAATTCTGGTGATTAGTGACAGAAAAGCAACAGCTCAGCGACAAGAAAAAGTGTCACTAACAGTGTTGGGAGGAAGGAGACTTGGTATTTGTGATTGTTTTGCAACAGTTTAGCGACAGTACAGTGACAGCAATAGTGACGAATTAGTGACAGATTATTTGTCACTAACAGATGTTAGCAACAACTTTGGGACAGAAAAAAGTGTTGTTGATTTGGTTTGGTTGTTAATTCTGCTAGGCTTATGGTTAAGTCTGCTAGTTGTGTCCAATATAGCTAGTTTGTACTGCTGAGCGTAGTCCGATATGACTGATGACACACACTTTTTGATTTATTGGATAGATTTGGATCTCGAGTGATGATGGCTTGTTGTGGAAAGTATTATGAAAGACATTTGATGCGATGACCTTTTAATCAATTATGTGACAAGGGTACCATTTTTGTTCGTAGATCGCCGGATGAGGCAACGGTACAAATAAGGAATACAAGCAGATCGCCGGATGAGGCAGCAGGTCACATAGAGAAGAATATGTTGTTGAACATTAGATGTTTCACATTAAATTATAACTATTTGAACCAAAATCATGGACGCATTTGGGTCTTGAATATGATTAATTTTTAAGAAGATTAGTTCTAACCTTGTGTGTTGTTGTAGTTGATTTTCACATGTGCTGTCATATTATATCCAAATGGCTGACAACATTTTAAATTAACTTGTTCGTGCGTTAAATGTGGTGATGAAGGACTTGACGAAACAACAAAACAGTACGAATCTATCTTAATGGTGCTTACTACGTCACCATTTGCTATCACATTAGTTATGTGTCACAATAGAAGATGAGGATTTTTGTCAAGAGGTTCGGTCTACTTATAAATATCCAATGATTACCAGCTTTTTGTATAAGTTCGACGTCACGTGGATAGTGCAAGACATAAGACAGAAGTTTGATAATTCACTTCTTCAACATATGGTTTAGACTCATTTTTCTTCTTCCAATAATTATCTACTTGGAGTCTACTAGTCCCGTGATTCGCAAGAGATGTGTTTAAACATGATTAATGGGAAGCATATAGTTTAGTTACCATTCAACACAGCACCACTTCAAGGGAAGCGTTCCACGGAAGTTGCATATCTCTACAAGACCCCTATTGGATGATTTACAAAAAGGGAAGAAAGATTCCTGATTCGCTTATTATTTATGATGACGATGTTCCACGGAGATCTTAATCCCAGGGGAAGCATTGTTTCTTTCATGAAGATTGTTTTGTAATATCAAATAGGGGAAGATTGTTAGGAATTCTGATTTGATGATTACAAAACCTTATATGCAACAATAAAGAAAGAAGAAACAACAAGGACTTAAGATGTAATATTAGGTTAGCTTAATAATGTAAGCTAGGGTTTTTAATGTAACATCCCTCTAATATATAAAGAGGGGTAGGCGTCTGGTATAGAATATCCATATAGAATATAACACACAGACTTAAAATTCAAGAGATTCTCCAATAGAGAGTCTGATTAAAAGTGTGTGTGCATTGTATAATAGTTTGTTATAGATTCGAAAGTCTTTTGTATCCTGATCAATATACAATGCATTGCATAATGATTGGATAGAAAACCTTTGTGTATAATTAATGTTCTATTCCGCAAGTTTATTCATATGAACTTAATATATATCCTAGATGGCTAGAACGTGTTTAACACTCCTCACAAACTCACCCCTTGTACTTAACCTTAGAAAAGTTTTATGGATCTTTCATGTACTAGATGTGAGATCTTGTAAGACTTGTAAGAGATTATGCCCATCCCCATGAATTTGAACGCCTAAGATGGATTAAAGGGTACATGGATGTGACAATTTCTAGTTACATGAGATAATATGGTACTTAAGCTTGTATCCATTGGATATTAGTACACATTTGATTGGGTTTTGTTTTTTTTCTTGCATGGTTTATAACCGCAGACTAAGAGTGATCAAGGCCAGAATTAGCTTTTAACCATTTATACTTGGCTCTGGGACACACTAAGACCATCCTTAATTAGTTTGAGGATGTACTTATAATTTTGGATCAATAATAGATTCTTAGTAACCCATAAAAATCACTTGGGACGATATGGTGTGAGTTCACTTGCCAAATTCGGGCAATTAAGTTGTATCACAAAAATTTTGATTTAAATTTTGTGTTTAGGCATTTAATAAGGGTATTGGTTTGAGTCTAGGTAGGTCTAGGTAATCCCGTGGTGTGTCTAAATACTTTTTATTGCGAAACGCAAGACATTTACGTGACCAATAAAAATAAAGTGAGCGAATTTAATAATTATCCTTCCTAATAATTACTTGACAATAACTTGCTTGATTGTGAACCTTTAATTATTGTGTGCCATTACATTGAATGATTATTTCTAGCCTACGCAGTTTAGCTTAAATACAATTAAAAGTAAACGCATATTGGACTAAAATAAATAATGATCATTAATAGAGTCGTACAATGACATGAAAATGAGAAATGTTACACTAGAAGCTCATCCTAGGAAAGTTGAATCTAGGTTGAAAAATAAAGATTATGTTGTTAAACCTAAAGGAACTGCTTATATGCAGCATTCCAAGCTTAATGCGAATTCTGAACTTAAATGTTAAGTGTAATGGTTGCATACTTTCTGATAATCATGATTTGTGTGTTCTTGATTTTATCAATAATGTGAATGCTTGTAATAAATCTAAATCTATTAAGCAAAGTTCAAAGAGAAAAGTTTGGAAACCAACAGGAAAGGTGTTTACAAATATTAGATAAATCTGGAGACCTACTGGTCAGACCTTCACTATAGTAGGAAATGTGTGCCCTTTAACTAGGATTACCATAACTAACTAAGAAACCCCATTAGGAACCAACTACACAAGAAATGAAACACCTAAGCTGTTGTACCATTGGTTTTACCCTCAAGAAATCTAGGAAATCTAACAATACAAATGTCCTGTTACAAATCTAAGTTCTAAATCTGTATCTGCAACACAATGGAACCCAGTCAATCAGGGATCCATCGTTTTTGATGTTACCATCTCCTCTCTTGTATAACTTGCATTTGTCTAAATTGTTCTCTGGGTTTTGGACTCCGGCTTTGCACCAAGCATATGACCTAAGATCGCTCTCAATACCTCTAGCTCACCCAATTTCATTAATAAATTTTTGGGTACAGTCAAATTCGGAAATGATCACGTGGCAATGATATTGGGATATGGTGATTATCAGATTAGGAATGTTACGATCTCATGGGTTTACTATGTGGAAGGACTTAGACACAACTTATTCTCCGTTGGGCAATTTTGTGATTTAAACCTTGAAGTTGCTTTTCGTCAACACACCTGCTTCATTCGAAATTTAGAAGGTGTTGATCTATTAACTGGTTCTCGATGCAACAATCTTTATACTGTCTCATAGAGATAGACGATGTCCTCTCCTATAGTCTCTTGTCAAATAGCCACAAAGACTAAGTCCTTGGCTATGGCACCGACTCCGTACTCATCTGAACTTTGGTGCCATCAACCCAATTAGCTAGACACTGGGTCTTGTTCGAGATCTCCTTAAGCAAACATTAAAAAGGACCATCTGTGTTCTACTAGTCAATGGAAAAGCAAGAAGTAAACCCCATCAAAACCTAAATCTGAATACACCAACCAAGAAAACTCTCTCTTTTTGCATATTGAACTTTGTGGACAATGTGTGTCCGTCACCTGTTAATGGAAAGAAAAGACACATCTCGTCATGTTCATGATTACTCTCGATTTACATGGGTAAAGTGCTTAAGATCATCAAAAGAAGCTCCAGATTTCATAATTAAGTTTCTCAAGATGATCCAAGTGTGGCTTAAAGTACCTGTCCGACGCATCAGAACAAGAATTGGAACTAATTTTAGTTAATCAAACTTTGCGTAAGTATTATGAGAAGGTTGGCATCTCTCATGAAACATCTGTTGCTCGCTCTCTACAGCAAAATGGTGTCGTTGAAAGACCAAATCGTACGCTAATTGAAGCTTCCTGCATAATGTTAATTTATGCAAAAGCTTCGTTATTTTTAAGGGCAGAAGCAGTTGCTACCGCATGTTACACCCAAAGAACGTATCCATCCATACCGTCTTCGTCACGTAAAACCCCATATAAGCTTATGTACATGACAAACTCCCTGACTTATCATTTTTCCATGTATATAGGTGCACACATTTCCTATCCGACAAAAGAAAGAGAGAACATTGGGTAAGTTACAAATCAAAAGCTGATATTGGTATTTTCCATTCAATGCACCCATAAAAAATGCATTCAAATTTACAACCGTAGAACAGTTACCCAGAGCGAACATTGAGATAATTAATGTAGATTTTTGATGAGCTGTCTGTGATGTCTTCTCTGAACACAGCAGTTCAGGACCCCACTCCAGAAATACATCCCTCAAAAATCAGTTCCTGGGACTCGAGCCAAACCCTCCTCCTACAACACTGTTAGTACCACCGTTCAAGAACATAATAAGATATTTTGTTTCAATCAACGATGTTTGATGAATTACACACTCCTCCACCTAGTGTTGATCACCCAGCCCCTAAAGTTATTGCTCTAATTCTGACGTAGTTGCTCCAGAACCCGCTGCATCAACTGATTCACCTTCCTCAACAACAGTTGACCAAGATGCACCATCACCTAGTAACTCTCCAAAACCAACACCCGAAACTCAATCTCCTATCATTTCTAACGATGTTGAAGAAGACAATCATAACTTAGATGTTGCACACATGAATAATGATCCGTACTTTATTATTCCAATTCCAGAAGTTCCATTCTGATCAATCTTCATCACTGATTCTATCATACAATTGTGCATCCAGATCACCAAATTTTTGAACACAATAGTAAATGGACTAAGGATTATCCACTTGAAAATATAATCGGTAAACTCGATAGACCAGTTTCCACAAGGCTGCAATTACATGAGCAAGCTTTTTTCTGTTACTACGATGCTTTCCTCACTGCTATTGAACCCAAGACGTATAAAGATGCTTTGACTCAATCCTGCTGGATCGAAGCAATGCAAGAAGAGCTCAATGCGTTTCGAACGCCTTAGAGTATGTTGGGAGCACAGTACCCTGACCAGATAAAATTATGGTTATTACTTTGAAGTGGATCTACAAAGTGAAGCTAGACGAACTGGGAGGTATTCTAAAGAACAAAGCTCGGTTAGTGGCTCGTGGTTATCGTCAAAAAGTTGGAATTGATTTTGAAGAGCCTTTTGCTCCGGTTGCAAGATTAGAGGCTATAAGGATTTTTCTCGTGTTTGTCGCTCACATGAACATGGTCGTCTACTAAATGGATGTGAAGACTGCGTTTCTGATGTAATCTGCGTGAAGAGGTTTAATGTTCTGCCAGCCGACGGGTTTGTATCCGAATAACCGAATCACAGTGTAAAAGCTAAAGAAAAGCTCTATTGGTTAAACAAGCTCCACGCGCGTCCTGCTATCCCAAGACTTCTCCAAAGGCTCAGTGGATCCTACTCTATTCATCCGTAAGGAAAGCAAGGAATTACTTCTGGTACAAATATATGTCGATGATATTATCTTTGATGCATCTACACCTGAACTTTGTGACTTATTAGCTTAAAATTAATGTGTGTCAAAATCTCATTTTCTATAGGACCTCTACAGATTTCTCAAAGTCCCCAAAGTCATCTTTATTAACAAGTAAAAATATGCCCTTGAATATTTAAAGAAATACGGTTTTGACACTTATGACTAAGTGGATACTCTCATGGTGGAGAAATCTAAACTGGATGAGGATAAAGAAAGGAAAGCCATTGATCCGTCACACTATCATGGTATGATTGGCACCCTCTTTTATCTCACAGCCAGTAGACCTAACCTACAATTTGTTATATGCATGTGTGCCCGGAATCAGGCTCGGCCTACCGAAAAGCACTTACATGCGGTCAAAAGGATCTTTCAGTATCTAAGAGGAACCGTTAATCGGGGACTATGGTATCCGAAGGAGTCTTCGATTGCTCTAACAGCATTTGTAGATGCGGATCATGCTGGTTGTCAAGAGTAACACAAGTACCGTAGACATCCTTGTAAAAAGGCATTCTTCTTTGGGAGATAGACTTGTTTAGTTTGGTCATCAAAAAGGCAGAAAAGCACTGCGATATCCAGTACGGAAGCTGAATATATTGCTATGTCTGGCTGTTATGCTCAAATCCTCTGGATGAGATCATAGCTTACCGACTATGACCTTGGATTCAATAAAATTCCAATGTATTATGATAACAAAAGCGTTATTGCCTTATGCTGCAACAATGTTTAACATTCTAGGTCGAAACATATAGACATCAAATTTCACTTTATCAAGGAGCATGTTGAGAATGGGGTGATCAAACTTTATTCTGTCAATACGGAGTATCAACTAGCGGACATCTTCACAAAAGCCCTTGCAAGAGAAAGAATTAAATTTCTTATCAACAAGCTGGGAATGCGAAGTTTTACGTCGGAGACTCTGAAACACTTGGCAGATGAAGTTGATGAATAGTGGTGGTACCTATTCACATATCATGTATCATATGTATATATATATATATTAAAACTATAAAAACAAAATACAAAAATATAAAATTCATAAAATCAAAGAAAAAAATAAAAAATGAGAAAAATATAAAAAGAGGTAATAATGGCATGTCTTCTGAAAATCGATAACATTTACGGTGTTAGAAATGTCATTCAATAATGATATGAGGCTATAAATGAAGTTCGAGCAGAAGTTCCAAATGTTTTCAAAACATGCCAGATGGCTTGCTATTATTTTAGATAGCAACCCGGTCATCATCTTAAAGGCAAGTATTTCAAAAAGAAAACTTAACCTCAGAACGGGAATTTATTCTCGGGCATGGTCTACTTAATGACCATGCAAAGGCTTGTGTTTACTTTGCAACACAACTCGTGCTTCCAATGTACAAAAGTGTATGTGTCCAGTGCACTTATGTGTTAAAATAAGAGAAATCTTATTTTGGTGTTTGTTTTTCAAAAATATAACATTGCTTCATCAGAAAATGTTTTTTCAAAGACATTCGACTTCTCAAACAATGACTACAACTCTTTAAATAAAAAACGGGTCACTGTTTGAGGTGAAAAAAATGTCAAAAATTCTCTTCATAATAATAATGCGTTTCAGTGGCAAAAGGTTTTAAACAATAGTGGAATATCATTTGTTAAGGAAAGATAATTGAGCTTAGCTTTCGTGTGCCTTATATGTTATGTGTTTATGCCTTTAGGGAGTATTTTGTAAAAAATTAAGTCTATAGGTATGATAGTATAAACATTAGGGACTATTTGTGCTATTTGTTTATCTTGTATATGCCTTATAAAACTTAATTAAACAAATTTTTTTGAAAGAGAGTATAACATTGAAGGTCAAATGTGTTAAAATTGAATTTTTGTTATAACACCACCCCACCCCTACCAACCGTCCTCTTGCACACATAAACACACACATAACTTGTATTTTTTTTCTTCACTCATCAACACTCGATCGCCATCATCTTCATCTCCATATCTTGTAATTGTCGTGCTTAAGGTATTATTAAAACTGTGTTCCTTTCACCCTCATGAACCTACATCTCAGCCGAATCGTGTTTTTATATGGTATGATCAAGAAAACCCTAAATATCAATTAGGGTTCTTCAAATTAAAACTTTGTAAAAACATAAATTAAATGAGGGATTTTGTTCCTCTAGGGGTGTTAACGACTTGTCTATCTCAGTTCTTAATATCAATAACATATGTGTAGGATTTGAGTGATTTGTGTCTAATGACTTATGCATTTTTTTGAGCTTTAGATGAACAAGTATATGGGTTTTGTAATGGATAATCCTAATTGTGTTATTGAATGTATGTAATCTTTTAAATACATATAGGTGGATTTTTCTTCTTGGTTATAATGAATATTTGTGTTCCAAATGCTTGTTGGATCCAGATTAATGAATCGTGTCATAAATGTAGCTATGATTGTGCCTAAAGGTCAATCCACATGTTAATAGTGCTAGTATAAACAAGTGTGGAATTGCAAAATCAAGTTTGTGACTTTTTTTTGTGAGAACCCGAGCTAGTCGTGTCCGTTTGGGAACCGATCTAGTCCAGACCCTTTTGAAAACCGATCTAGTCAGAACCCTTGAGACCCAAACTAGTCGAGTCCCTTTGGGAACCAAACTAGTCACATACCTTTGAGAACCGAACTAGTCGTGGAGTTAATGGACCGGTCTAGTAGATTTCTTAAGGAACCGATCTAATCGTGATGTTAATAGACCGATCTAGTAGATTTCTTAAGGAATCGATCTAGATGTAGTGTTAATAAACCAATCTAGTAAATTCATTTGGGAACCAATCTAGTCCAGAATCCTTTGGAAACCAAACTAGTCAGTTCCCTTGGAACCGATCTAGTCTAATTCATTTGGGAACCGATCTCGTCTACTTCCTTTGGTAACCGAACTAATCATGTCCATTTGAGAACCGATCTAGTCAATTCACTTTGGAAACCGAACTAGTTCATACATTGAGAACCGAGCTAGTTATTCTCAATGACCCGATTTAGATGTTCTCATTAAGGAACCAATCTAATCGATATAGACCAAAAACACTTAAGATCAAAATTTCAATTTGAAAGTAAATTAAAACTTAACTTAGCAGGCTAATTAAAATTGGTTATTTATGCTATCTAATTAAGTTAAAATAGGCTTAAACACAAGGTTAAATCAAGGTTAACTAAAATACATCTTAGGATATCTAATGATCACGATTCCTAAATTGTCATAGAAGTTGCCTTAATTCCTTAAGTAAATAAGTCTATCTAAGTTGCCATTCAGAGGTATATATCTTTACAAGTGCTAAAAGTCTTAAAGGTCCTAATTTTAACATCATAATAAAACATAAAGTGTTCACATAATAGGTCTATATAGTTATATATAAACTTGGTTTTATATAAAAAATTTATTGATTCTTTCTTAAGCAGAACCATGGACATCACCAGAGCTGAACAAATTGTATTAGATGACGCTTTAGTTGCTCCTACCAACCGACTCAAGATTGGCAAAATTAATCTTAGACTAAGCTCAGACCTCAAGTCCAAAGAAGCAACTCTTCAAGTGGTCTATGATGTTTTGAAACTCACTCCCTTTTACAAGGCATTCTAAATCACAGCGGATGTTCCAGAAATATACATGCAAGAGTTTTGGGCCACTGCTAAAGTTCATCACCACTCGATTCGCTTCAAAATGAACAACAAGAAACATATTGTGAATCTTGAGTACTTCAGAGCAATGCTTCAGATATGCCCTAAACTCCCTAATGATCAGCAATTCGAGGAACTACCCTTTGAAGAGGAAATTCTCACGTTTCTCAGAGATCTTGGTCATAGTGGAGAGATAAAGGTGATCATCGATGTCAATGTCAATAAGCTGCATTAACCTTGGAGATCATTTGTTACGGTTATCAACAAATGTCTAAGTGGTAAAAGTATCGGATATGATAGTCTTTGACTATCTCAAGCTCAAATCCTTTGGGGCATGTAACATAAGAAGAATGCAGACTATTCCTACCTTATGTGGGAGGACTTTGTTTATCAAGTAGAGAACAAGAATTTCAAGAGGAGTAATGAGATGTACTACCCTCGCTTCACCAAGGTCATTGTCAACTTCTTCATGACTAAGGATTCATCAATTCTAAGAAGAAACAGGGTAAATTGGCACTTTGACAGGGATGACCCAATGTTTACCACGATAAAGGTTATCTCTAGGCATGAGGACACACAGCTATATGGTGCCATTTTGCCTGATGAATTGACATATGAAGCCATTAAAGATTCTGAATCCTACAAAGAGTACTATGTCATTGCTTCAGTAGCTGAACCTCCTAAAACAAAAGCAAGTGTCAAGAAGAAGCAAGCTGGATCTGACAAGATAAAGACTCCTCCAACTACTAAAGGCAAAAGACTCAAGACTTCAGCAAAGGCGGCTAATCCTGCCAAGAAGAAGCAACATGCAAAGACGTCTAAAGCTAAAGGTCTAACAGTGCTATCTAAGGTTGCTTTAACAGAAGCTGAACAAATGGAACTGGCCATAAAGAGAAGCCTGATACAGACTCACAGCTCTCACGCTAGCGATTCAGGTACAAATAAAGGAACTGGTGATAAACCATGGGTTCTCGATGTACCGACATATGCATCTGATGATGAGAAAATCTCTTGGAAGTCCAGTAACAAGGAAGATGATGATGAAGTAGCAATGAGTGGTGATGATGATGACGATGCTGATAATCAAGACGATGATGACAACGATGATGATGATGATCAAAATGATGACAATACTGATAATGAAGGTGATGATCAAGATGATGATAGTGAACAGACTGAATCAGACAATGATGATAATGACATTGTTCATCCCAATTTGTCTACTTTTGATGAAGAACAAAGTAAAGATGAAGAAGATAAAGAAGAAGTGTGGTCTGATGATGAAGCATCTGATGAAGAAAATCAAGATGCAGAACTGGATAAAGAAGAGACAAATGAAGAGGACGAAGCGAATGAATTATACAGGGACGTAAATGTCAATCTAGAGGGAAGAGATACTAAAATGACAGATGCTCCACGCATTATCGTTTAAACTACTCAAGTAATAGAAGACACTCATGTGATCATAACTCCAGTCAATCCTGAAGGTCAACAACAGAGTTCTTCTGTGTCATTTAGCTTCGTTTCTAACATGCTCAACCCCAGTCCAGATATAGGTATTGACTCTATATTTAATCTTAACACTGAGTCAACTTCTCTGGTAGATGTTCCAATTACTACTATTGCCGAGACACCTCTTTCGTCTGCAACAACACTTCCTCCACCACCCACTCCTTTCATTTCACATCTGCAACAAACACCAGTTCCCACACCAGCAACTGTTCCAAGTTCCTCAATACAAGATCTTCCTAACTTTGGTTCTTTATTCGGGTTTGACCATAAACTAAAAACTTTAGAAAATGACTTCTTGGAATTCAAGTAAACAAACCAATTTACTGTAGCAGTTTCTTCAATTCTCGGCATTGTTGACATGTACCTTGCCAACAAGATGAATGAAGCCGTCAAAACAGCTGTTCAATTATAGTCAGACAGACTCAGAGATGAAGCTCAAGCCGACAAT
>BQNB010084432.1:0-28754 GCA_026074375.1 Tanacetum coccineum | reverse complement strand
TATGATTCATGAAGACGGAGATAATGATGCAATTGGTGGAAATAATGATGAAGGAGAGATAAGTTGGAAACAATAAGATACGAAACGGGATTGCCTTTATAAATAACTTGTCTTCTTTTAGGCCAAAGCTTTCACGAATTCTATTGCTTTGAATTCTTAAGTGAAGAACAAGAAGTGATAGAGGTTAATATAAGTTTATGTGCTGAGCAAGATTCTTTTAAAACTTATATGAGTAACTTGTGGCTTTTTCTCCCATTAGCTTCTAATTCACCTAATCATACGTGCTCAATTCAGTTTAACTAAGTCAATCGATGTTTTTAGAAAAAGCTTCAAATTTGTAACTTAATTCTTTAAAACGAGATTTTTCTGTTCTTAATAAATTCGAAAGTTAAAATGCCAAAGAAGCATGAATGAAGTATGAATGCAAAAATGCATGAATATTGAAATTTTGCCAATGAAGCATACATTTGATTATATGGAACAAGTAAAAGAAGTGTCGTGATATCCCACTCCGCTAACCACGAGGTGGGGGTTCAAACTAAGACATCTTTACTTCTAGGGATTTGGTGTGTTGTGATATCTCACCAGGAAGCGAGGTCTAGGTGAGGGTTCAAACTAAGACACTTATCCTTAGCCATATTAGGAAGAAGGTGTTGTTGTGATTTCCCACTACGCTAGCAACGGGGTGGGTTTTCAAACTAAGAACATCGGTCGTTGGTTGTGATATCCTACTAGGGAGCGAGGCCTGGGTAGGTGTTCAAACTAAGCAACGCATTCCTAGCTTTAAGAACTTATGAGTATAATAATGAAGATGTTGCAAAAAGTTCTACAGTTAAAATCTCGTTCTTTAAAATCAAGTTACAAGGTCCTAATAAGTTGTTGCTTTGAGTCATGATTCATCTTGAATTACGACTATGGAATATGAAATAAGTTGATCATGTTGAGTTGAAATGAGTACAAACTCATTTAAAACCATACATTCATGTTGGGAGTTAAAAGTTCACAAGTCATAAGTATGAGTGCTTAGCATTTAGACTTATATTGATAAATGATCTTGTTTAATTGCTTGGTTTGGAACTAGTGAAAAATCGGGGACGATGAATTTATCCGTCAGGACATCCGTAGATTATTCTATGGTTGTAATTCCTCCTTCTATGATCCCAATGTTGATAACAAATAAAGGAAGGATCAACAGGTAGTATTCGATAAAAAAAGAAATAAAAAAATTCAAAAATATTAGGGATAGTTAGTGTACAAATAAAAAATGGTGAAAACGGGCCTTGTCAAAACTTTTGATTCTTTAGTTTCCCTTGACGAACACTTGCTACTTATTTCAAAGTTAATTAGTCGAGAGAATTTGAGATCTCTTAGTTTTCGTAAAATGCTTACTTCATATCATGCGTGAGGACACCCCCATACCTAAGTATGGTGGATTTAGGATGTGTTTTAATTTACACATACCTTTTACCTTTAAAAACAAGCTAAAATAACCAAAAACGGACTTAAAATGCCAAATATATGCTTGTTTTGCTAATTGTATTGTGCAGGAACGGATAACCAAGAAAAGGACGAAAAACAAAGCCAAAACGACAAAACTGGACTCGGAATGGAAAAGACTGTGAAAGACAAAGCCAAATCGAAGCCAGAAAGTCAATCAAGTCAAAAAGTCAACAGAAAAGTCAACTGGTCAAAGTCAAAGTCAACCCAAGTCAACCCCGGGGCCAAAGTCAAAGAAATATAAGTTTAGGGACTGAAGTTGCCAATCCCTAAACTTATTTTTATAAGAAGAAAAGAGGAAAAGAAAAGAGAAGGGCTTATTTTGTAATTTGTTCAAAGTAACAAGTAGGGGGGCAAAACTGCCAACCCCCCTAACTTGTACACCAAAGGGACGATGGATGCAAAGAGTTGTATAACTCTTGGGGACTTGTTTTGCCAAGTCCCCAAAAGTTATTTAACCACAAGGACCATGTGTGCAAATTAACAAGTAACCTAGAGGGACCATTTGTGCCATCTACTAAAACCTTCACTCTGTTAACAGACTCCAACGTTTTTTCCCGCCTCTTTTTCCCTCTCAAACACACTCACGGGTGTTTGCACCCGTTTTTACCCCATGAATCTTCACCATCGCCATGGATATTCATCTCACCCCTCCCCCACTACCTTTCCCAGCCACAAAGATGCCAACTTGGCAATCCCACACCCCCCAAGACCAAATTCGATGGCCGAGATTGATTTTAAAGATTGAAGGGCCAAGATTAAGGGTTCTAACTCTCTCACACAACAAACACACCTGTGTTTGTGTGTCTACAAACAAGCACAGCAAGAAGATAGAGAAAAAGAGGACCTAGTGTAGATTTTCGGCTATAAATAGCCTTGTAAGCCATTGTGGCAAACATTCCAAGTTGTATTCAAGTTTTATTAAGTTTTAATTCAGTTTTTATTGTAGTTTAAAGTGTTTTTATGTTAATGTCTTTTATCTATTGAAATTTTCCGTTTAATGAAAATTTAAGAGTCGTTTTTACTCACTAAAGGCTCTCAATGAACGTCATTAGAGCTTATTCTTTCCAATAAGCTCTAATTCAGCTTAAAATTTGTTATAAGCTCTTTTATATTGTTTTAATTTGAGTTCAATTCATAAAAGTTCCTTTGAGTGTGATTTTGGAAGCATTTGGAGAAATAAGCTCATATAAGCTTATTGAGCTTATTGCTCAGGGAATAGAGGCAAGGGCCATTAGGACAGGGTTTTTAGGCCACTCACTCAGAAAGAGTGGCCTTGGTGCTGAGACAACAAAATCCAAGGGTTCAATTCTTAATCTCCATTTAGCTTATATTTTTAGCTTTAGACACTAGCTTATTTGCTTTTATTCTTTTCAAACATGTTTGTTTAGGTTTAATATCTAGCTGTTTTTAGTTTTCATTAGGTTAAATTTATTTAATCTTAGTCTATAACTCAAAATTGTCACAATAGTGTAATAAGCTAGCTGAGAAACTAGCTTATTTGTTTTAATAAGCTAGAACTTTTAGTCTTAAAATAGTTTAAGTAGGTCATTACTAGCAAGAGTAGATAAAAAGTTTTTAAAGTTTTAGCTTAAAAATGGATTTTATACCCACTTTGGTTTGACAGTTTTGAGATAAAGGGGTGTTTGGCACAAGACCAAAACGGGTCAAAAAGGGTTTTGGCATGGGTTAAGGTCACTTAGTCAATTTAAGCACAAGTTTTAAGTCACTCTTAAGCTGTTTTTAACCATTTATTTTTATTGAAAAATTGTTTTCAAGGTTTTCTAAAACCTCTTCTGAACCATGTAAAAAAAAAAAAAAGTTTTTAAGGAATCCCACAAGTGCTTATTTGATTAAGCACTTGTGTGTTACAGTTAAGATTCAAAGATTGTGTTTAGGTGTGTTTAAAAACAAGGGGCTGTCAATAGCCTTGATCTTTTGACTTTAATAAGTCAAAACCACCAGCTTTTTTTTGTCACAGTTTGTAAAAAACCAAAAGACCTTTTTCATTACAAAATAAGCAAGTTAAAATTAATTTTCAAAAGCTCAAAATTGGTGCACAAGCCCTTTGGCTATAGCACTCAATCTGAGTTTGAGCTTATTTGTGATTTTAAGAGGCTTATTTGACAGCTTAAAATAAGCTGTCAAATAAGCCCTTGAGCTTTGCCTTAAAGTTCCCCTGGTGCAAAAGGGGAACTTTAGGCTTATTGTTCTCAGCCTTTAAGCTAATTCAAGCCCAAGTTATTGGCTTATTTTAAGAGTTTATAAGCTCTTAAATAAGCCCTCAAGGTTTCAGCCCTTGAAGAGCTTATTTGGTTGCTTATTTTTAAGCCCAAACTCTACCCTTGACTGTTTTTAGCTTAGGATTAGTATAGGATTGCTTATTTTTCATGTTGGCTTTTACAGCTTATTTAGTGTAGCTTTTCCTGTCCTTTTTAGCCTAAATTACAAAGTTAACATAGATCCCTTAGCTTATGTTAGTTTAACTTTTAGCTTAATTTGACCTTAAGTCCAAAAAAGACTTAACATTTTGAGCTTTAAAGCTTCATAAGTTTCTGTCAACTTTAGGCTTATTTTATAGCTTATTCTTTTGACCAAAGTCAAAAGTGTCTTTGTTAAAGTTGTTAATTATAAGCTGTTCTTTAACTTTCATGTTTTGAGTTTTTGCTAAAAATCACTTTTTAATAAGCTAAAAAAATAAGCCATGTCGTAGGGTTAGTTTTGTCACTTTTTCATAGTGTAGGGTTACCCGTTTTCACACAAGTGTAAATTGGTAATAGTTTGCCCGCCTACCCTTTAGTTTAGTTTATTACAAATTCTACCCTAGAGTTTTAAAAAAAATAAAAGGGGAAGATACTTGGTCCGGGTGAGCAAGACTCGAACCCGGGACCAAGCAATACATCCCCTTTATCCCACACACACTTACCACTGCGCCCTTGGGTCTTTTTCGTTATAGACCCAAGGTGCTTGGTATTTAAGGTGTGTTTAAGCTTATAAGCTTATAAACTGTTCGGCTTATTTTGGGGGCTTATTTCCACAGCTTATTTTTGTTTCTTATTTTTCGTAGGTACCTTATAGGGTCTAGTATTTTGTGTAAATTTTTCAGAATTTTTCGTAGACGTTTAATATTTTTTATAATTTAATTTAGTTAAAAGTTTATTTAATTCATAAAAAATACAAAAATTATCAAAAAAATATTTTGCTTTTTTAGAAAATTTTCTTTTGTCATCTAGTTTGTAGGAAAAATATAAAATTTTTCGTAGGGTCATTTTTACAACTTTCCCTCTTTTAAAGAACGGGTCCGGGTACGGGTTTTTGTTTTGACTCGTTTTTGGGTCAAACGAACTCCGTTTTCGGTCTAGTCTTTTTCATTCTTCGTTATTTGACCCGTAGAGTAGTTTAGAAGTGGAAAATTTTCCGTAGGGTTATTTTTAAAGATTTTAGGTTTTCCCCCTTTTGTACGGGATTTGGGGTCTCGTTTTTCTTTTCTATTTTTAATTCGTAATTCTAAGGTTGTTTTCTTAAACGTTTTTTAGTCCGTTATAATCTAATTTGACTTTTTTTCAACTTCCAAAACCAATTCCTTTCCTTCAAACTCAAAATCTTCGAATCGTATCGATATTTTAACCATTCCAGCCCGTTGGGTGATTTACGAACCGAAAGCTCTATACACTTCTCGGTATCATTGATTGTTGGTTTTTTTACATTTACACTTCTTTATATATTTTATATTTTATTGAATTTATAAATATTTACGAGTGAATCCGGCAAGATAAAGCCTTCATACCCCTCAACCAATCTTTATCCCCATCCCTACCAGAAGAAACCATCCCTTGTTGGCCGGGACAGCATTATTCAAAGAAAGACTCGAACTAATTCTCCGAAAAAGAAATCAAAGGTGACAATGAAACTCTCGAACCATTTCAAATGCTCAAGACCGAGTTCAAATATACCTTCAACAAATGGTACCTCATTCTCAATGAAAATGTCATTTGTCTCACCGGTCAAAAATATCATCAAAAGTGTCCTCTATTCGTACATGCTTTGATTGTCACTCTCCATCGGCAACGGCAAACTTTTCAACCTCGCCTAGCTACATCGTCTACCGAATGATGAGCAGACTCAAAGTAGTCAAATGACTCTTCCATATGTCATGCTCCTCACTCGACTCTTCAAGCATGTTCAAATCAATCACCCACATCCTTTGCCAAACGAGGTTTAATCTTGTGGTCAATGATGATTCCCTTTTCAAACAAAAGGAAAAACTGCATAAAGACTAAAGGTAAAAGACCACGTCTTCCAACTCCAACTCCTTCTAACTCTTCCGGTTCTTCCCAATCACCTCCTAATCAAGGAACTAGTACCAACCTAAGTGGTGATCCTATTGACAACTACACTCTTGACCTCATGGCCTATCTCAACCAACATCTACCCATCCAAGGAGGAGAGGTCATCATGAAATTCAAACTAACCAAAGGGGTTGTTCATAGTATTTCTTCTTGTAAATTTCTTTCCATTTTCCTTTGCTAAGAAAAGTAGATGATAATGTCCGGAAAAAACACTTTAGTTTTGGTATGTTTCTAAGAACTATATCAAAATCATGTATGTTTGTACATTGTCTTAAAAAACTGTGTTTGAATCATTTCCGTCCTCATTAGTATAAGAGGACTTTATGGATACTTTCGTATAGTAAATAACTTATGACTATCTGATGTCCTTTACAACATTCCTACCTCTAACATAATTTTCGTACATATGTTTATATGGAGCAAAGGTGTTGTAAAATACGTGGGGCAAAAATCCTAGCTTGTCCGTTTAGAGGGGCGTTTGGATAGCTTTCACTTTTAGGGTCTAGGCAAAATAATGAATAAAGGCATCAACTTCCCTAATCATGGCTTAGGAATTAAGAACATGTACTCCTCGATAAAGCATGGGCACTAATGTCTAGATAAGATGTTACCAAAACTGGAAATTTGTTCATCCTTCTGCACTGTCGTTGCTCTTTGCAGCAACGGAAATCGGGGGTGCTGTTTGGGACCAAAAGGCACCGGCGCAGTCGGTTTATCAGTGGATCATTTTGCCGATTATACTTGCAGGTTCCAACTTTATCAAACCAAGCCATAAACATGCTCATAGACTTGCTCATTACTGCTAGGTATTTTGGTTTTGCCTTGTTTGACCTTAAAATGGTTTATAATGAATATGGTTTAGTTGAAAAAGTAGTGGTTTAAGCATTTATTGTTTTGCATGGATTTTGATTATAAATTAAGGGCTTGAGAAACATCTTCCTCACCTCTCACAACCTGCAAATCTTCTCTATACATCCTATTCTCACATTTAAAGACAACAATGGCCTCAAGTGCTTGCTCCTCTACTCAAAATCACACCCAAAAAGGCTCCAAAAAAAAAAAAGTCACCTACATTGACCTTACTTCCAATGAGGACTCACCACAACAACTCCATACCACAATCAACACCACCCTTGCTCTCACAATTCCACCACCTATACCAAACATGGTAGAGCCATTTGCATCTCCTTTGGTTCCAAGAGCTCTTGTCTTCACCACTCCACCAAACACCCCCAATGACCCTCATCCCTTTCTTTCCTCTTTGAATGATGCTCCACCACGACCAACGAACCCACCTCCTCAATCTCTAACACAAAACCTTCCTCAACCATCTCAAAATGAAGCTCCCGTTGAGCCAACTATCCCTTCACTTAACCCAAACTCTCACCAAGTCAATGCTCAACCCAACCCTTCCGTGGAAAGGGAAATTATCCAACAAGAAATTCACAATCTCCAAGCATACCACCAAAACATTCAAGAGGCTATCAACAATGCACAACATGTGCAAGATAGTCTCATTCCCCCTACTTCCATCACTCACATCCAAATACCACCACCTTTCTATCCAACTTCTACTCCCATCCAAACACCCCCTTATGGTCCATCATTCCCACCACCAAATGTCTTTGGACCTCTTGACCAAAGTCTTTGGCTTGAACAACCACCACAACCTCTTGATCACACTTGCCCACATTGCCAAAAGACCGAGCGCATCATAAACAATTTCCAAACCGAAACTAGGTTTATGCTAAACCATCTTTTGGAACGCCTTAACCACATTTCAAACCGGTTGCCTAAGGACGATCACTAGGTCTAAGAATGATTAAGGTTTAGTCATATTAAGGGATTTCCAAAGCATGATTTTAGTTTTAGATTGGCACTAAGTCAATTTTCCTTTTACTTCATGTTTTGTAATTCTTATAAAATTTCATGATTATAATAACTTATGATGGTTGTTTTGCTTGATTGTTCTTATTATGTCTATTTAAATCTTTCTTGTGTTATTTCATCACATGTGAATTGTGTGGAATATGATTAAAATTTGAATAAGTTTGGCTCCCGCTAAAATTCTTGGTCTGTGCTGACTTCTTTCAGGTCAGTCGATGCTGTCCGATAACAAGCCGGTGCCATTTATGGACAGCACCGGCAAGCACCAGCCACTCTGAAATGTCCCAATCACATTCTCTTTCTTATTACTACTAAATCTTCTTTGAGTACAGTATCAAGTGCAGGTGCCTTGTCTAAGAATGCACCCATTAAGGGGGAGCAACATGTTTGACCCACTAAAAGTCAACCAATAACAATTATTATTTATTGACTAACCTCTTTTTTGTAGCATATCATTTTAGGGGAAACCCTCGTCAAGGGGGAGCTCACATTTTAGTTTCCCTTTCGTCATTTCTCATTATTTATTGACTAACCCTTCTCTCTCTATGTGTTAGTTTTTCTTCGACACTCTTTTTGTTTCGACAAAAAGGGGGAGAAGAAAGTAAAAATTCCAATTTTGAAATGCTTAGACTTTGTTGGTTTTTACTTTATAAATTTATGTTTTGTCATCAACAAAAAGGGGGAGATTGTTAATACAAAGTAAACCATAAAAACGTTTACCTTATATTTTACGATCTTACTTTGTTTTGTCAATAACAAAACATAAACGTATCAAACAACAAACTCTAAACATTTCTAAGCCAATAGTTTTCTAACACACCAAAACACTTTACAAAAACAACATTCTTCTCATTCACAAAATCTATCTTGCAATTTTCTAAAAATTATCTTAAACACTCTTTCCATAAAATTTACCCTAAACACAAAATATTTTTTCCCAC
Organism: Tanacetum coccineum; assembly: GCA_026074375.1. Lineage (NCBI taxonomy): Eukaryota > Viridiplantae > Streptophyta > Magnoliopsida > Asterales > Asteraceae > Tanacetum > Tanacetum coccineum. Next base: position 20,080 of record BQNB010084432.1, on the reverse strand, counting down.
TCAAAAAATTTGATCAAAGGATTCTCTCTATTATTATACTAGTTTAAATATTAAAAAGTCAAAACTTATTTTTGGGTACTGTTTGTCGGTACTCTTAACTTTACATATCGGTGCCCTTGGTAATCAGAACCGGCAAACAGTAAAATGATTATATTAGAAAAAAAAAAAATTAGAGTAGTCAATGTACATACAAAATAATGGTGTTAATCGGGATTTGTCGAAGCTATTGATTCTTTCCTTTGACAAACACTTTGCTACTTTTCAAAGTTATTAGTCGGAGGGGGTCAAGAGTCTTAGTTTTCGTAAATGCTTACTTCATAGCATTGCGTGAGGACACGGCAATGTCGTAGTATGGGGGATTTTGGTATGTGCTTAAATACACATACCTTTTTCCATTAAAAACGGACTTAAATGACCAAAAACAGACAGAAACTGCCAAAGATATGTTTGTTTTACACTTGTGTTGTGCAGGAAAAGGATATCACACCAAAAGACAGAAAACAAAGCAAAAAATGACAAAACTGAACATGGAATGGAAAAGCTGTGAAGGACAAAGCCAAATCAAAGCCAAAGACCAGAAAAGTTAAAGTCAAAGTCAACTCAACATAGTCAACAGTCAAAACGGAGCCGTAACTAAAGAATACTATTTGGATGCAATCTCAACCCATCTGATGGGCCGGGAAAGCCCAATAGTATATTAATGAAGACTGTGAAGACCAAATGGGCCCACAACCAATGACAACAGCCCATTTGTGTGCAATTGACAAAGACTGTGAAGACTTTGAAGGCCCAATCCTAGCCCATTTACAGCCAATCACAGCCCATTGCATTCACAAAACCCATCACAAACCTTATTGGGCTTAAAAAGCCCAATAACAAAAGCCTAAACCTTATTGGGCCCAGACACACTTAATTGGGCCCAATACAGGCCCAAGCAAACCCAATTGGGCCCAATACACAATCCCAAGCCCAAACCCTGGCCCAAAAACAATTTTTACAAAACCTTAGGGACTTAAATTGTCAATTCTGAAAATTGTTTTATAAAAGAAAAGTGTTTTAAATTAAATGAAGGACTAAAATTGCAATTTTACAAAGTATTTTTCCTTGTAAAACACCAAGGGCTGAAACTGCCAAGTCATGAATCCTTTTATATCTTTGTTTCAATAAACCACATGGGCCATTTGTGCCATTTCCGAAACTTACTTATAACTAACAAAGAAAAGAATAAAAAGAGTGGCAAGAATGTGAAACTTCGGGGTTTCTTTTTGGGCATTATGAAACATTCAAATGTATAACCAATCCCGGTCACCCTTTCTACCCATTTCCCGCCACTCACCAATTCCCACACACACTCACGAGATTACCTTCCCCTCTTTACCCAAACCTTCCTTTACCCAGATAAACCCTTTCCCACACCCCACTAACCTTTAATTTGGTCCAGGTTGGCAATCCCACTATTCCCGAGCTCCATCAATGGCTGAAATTGGTCATTAAGAAGCACAAACCCAAATCAAAGGGCTAGGATTGGTTAGAGGCTTACCACTCTCATAAGAAACACAACAAGAAGAAGAAGAAACATTGGGGAGCTCATATAAATGCAAGAAACATATGCCGAAGACCACACCCTTTTTTTACTACCTTGTTTTTAGCTTATTTTTATTTAATCTTTAATTTAAATTGTAATTTAAAGTTTTCAGAACTTCTACTTTGTAATGTTATTAAGTTTTCTTTAATTTCCAAGCTTTATGAAAAAATTCGTTGCTTTGTTACTGTTGAGATCACAAGGTTAAGGGATATATGTTTACTTCTGTTTAACTTGCCCTAATTTGCCCCTAACTCAGTTCATTAAGCATAAGAGTTAACTAATTAACTCAGGGTTGAGTATCAAACATTTTGTGTAAAGGATTTTTATATTTAAGGGGGTGTTTGGGAAAACCTGAAAATGGGTCAGTTTGGGTATGGAATGGGTCACAAGCACTCAGCCATTTTAGGCTGAGTGTGTAGGGGTAATCAAGCCACTAAAACATCCATTTTTAGTTTTAAAATCAATTTTTAAGTGTTTTTTGGTTTTCTGTCAAAATTTGAATAAGCCAACTTGAGCCTAAGTGCCCTAGCTGCTTAAGCAGCTTAAGCACTATGTTTTTGTGCTTGTTGTGTTGCTTCTAGCCATATACCAAGCCTTTGTTTTCTGTCCCTTTTACTTTGACTAAATAAGTCAAAATTTTGGCTTTGCACTTTTCTTGAAAACCCCCTATTTCATCCCCAATTATCAGCATGTTTTTATAAGTTTTAAAAGCTCATCTTTTGGAAATAAGTTCTTCCCTATGGCCTTTTAATCTGTTTTCATTCTTTATATCATTTAAAGCTCATTTGAGCTTATTAAGATAAGCTCAAAAAGCCCTTAAGGCTGTGTTTGTTTCTCCCCTGGTGCTGAAACCAATTTTCAGCACCCTTTTTATAGCTTATTGTGTATTAAGAACTTAGGACTTTTTGCTTTTTAGTGTAGCCTATAAGTAGCCCTTTAAGCTCCCAAGATTTTATAGCTTATTTCCCTTTTTAGCTTAGCTCATTCTAGGCTTAAAGTAGCACTTTTTCTGTTTTTTATATAAACTGTCACTATAGCTTAAATTGTTTATCAGCTTATTTTAGGGCTTAATCTAGGTTCCCTTAGCTTATTTAGGTCTCACCTAGGTTTGTTAGCTTATTCCCTCAGTTGTAGCTTATTTTGAGCTCTTAAGCTCCAAGAATAAGCCAATAAGCTTTTTAAGCTTATTAACTTTCTGTCATACAAAAAGCTCATCTTTCTAGCTTATTAAGCTTATCTAACCCTTTTCTGCAAAGCCAAAACAGCTCATCTTTCTAGCTTATTAGTTGGATGCTTCAGCTTATGTGCGCTTTTAGGAAAATATGTTGCCATGTAAGGCCCCTTTACAAAATTTCCTGTTGGTGAAAAGCTTTTTTATAATAAGCACTTAGGATTGTTTTCATATCGGTGGTCTATCTCAGGGACATTTTGTATTTTCTCAAATAAAATTTAACCCAACTAACTAACTATAAACCAATAATATAACACTAATTCATTACTTCCTTACAATTACACTAACACACTTATAAAACATAAATAAAACAACCAAACAAACAAACCAAATTTAAATCAAACATAAAATAAAAACACTTATAAAAAACATTTCCAATTAGTGTAATATCTTATATACTCAAACCCAAAAACACAACAAACTAAAAAACCAAAAAATATAAAAAAAAAAAAAAAACACAAAGCCAACTGAAACAACAAAAAACCCAACTCCCCAAACCCCCCACCCCCAACCCCCCCACAAATAAAAATAAATACCACCCAAAACAAACCTCACCTCACACACACAACCCCACACCAATACAAAACCCAAACTACCCCCAATACAACCTACTTCACCCCACAAACCCAAACAACCCTCCAAACCACCACACCCCAACCAAATCCCAAAAAAACAAAAACCAACACCCTACCACAAACACACACCACCCCAACATCCAAAACAAAACAACCAAACACAAAAACCACCCCTAAAAACTACTCCCAGACTCTTGACTACCTCTGTATTAGCTTCCAGTTTTGCCCTAATGGTATCCCAATCTTCTTCAGTATAAAATTGTGCAGCTTTTTGAACTTCAGCCTTTCTTTTTAGTTGTTGTTCTGACAATTCTTGTTCTTCCTGCACTCTTTTGGCTAACATCTTATCTAAATGAATCTGTTTTGCAACTTCTTCATCCATTTGAGCTTGCAATCTTATAGCCTCTTCCAATCCAGCTTCTTCTTGTCTTATTTGTTCTTTAGTCTTATGAGTAGCCTGGATATCCTCTTCAACCATCTGAGCTTTTCCTTCTCTTTGACCCTTTTTAGGAGAATGAATTATACTAGAAGTACTAATTGATGTTCTACCAGTATCAACTTTAGAACTACCAGTATTAACATCTTCAATACCAGAATTAATCTCAACTCTGCCAGTATTAATCTCATCCTCAGCATCCAATTCAGTATTAATCTTTTTAGCCATAGACCTTGCTCTCCTCCTGTATCTCTTGCCCTTATCAGTCGACTTTGCTTTGCTAACACTTTGAGAAGCAACTTTTGACAAAGTTTTAGCTGCCTCCAAGATTGTAGGACTAATTTCTTCTTCTTGAGCCTCCCCTGAAGCTTTTGTAGGAGTAACAAAATCTGTTGACTTCTCTTTCATGGATTCTCTAACCAAAGAAACTAGAGGATCATCATCAATATCCTGTATTATCCTCCCCTGATCCTCTGGTTCTTTACCCTCTGATGCAGACACAATTACTTTCTTGGATTTCCTCTTCAAAGCTTTTTCCAGAGATTTCACCTTCTTTACCAATTTGAGCACAACATTCCATAAGGTCTATTTGGTGTCCTTCAACTCTTTCTCCAAACTAGTAACCCTGGTCACCAAGCTAGGTACAAGTACCATCAATTCTTTTAGTTGTATACTGGCCTCAACACTTCCTGATGTGTTACCTTCAGGGAGAGGTGCTTCATATGACCTAGGTGGTGATAAATAGGGTGGTGAGTAAGGTGGTGATTGATATGGTGAATGAGGTAGTGATTGATGTGGTGAATGAGGCGGTGATTGATGTGGTAGGGATGTGGATGGTAGTGGATCAACAGGTGTGGGATGGGGTTCAGCTGGTTATGCTGATCCTTCACCTTGATCCATAGCTGCACCTGCCAACATAGCAGGCGGCAATGGTACAATATCCACTGCATAACCCCTTTTCATGTTTGCAAAAAGCTTTTTGGTCAAAGTTAGGGCTAAATATTTTTCTTTATGTTCAGTATTAATGTCTAAAATAATTTGTAAAAATCTTGGATACATTAAAAAATTTGTATTACTCTCGAAGTTATGAACCATTCCATCAAAAATCATTTTAGAAAAATTATAAACCCTATTACTAGATAGACAGATTAATGCAGTAGCAACAACACTACCAAATTGATCCCATCCACCAGACTTAGGGCTTAAGCAGTGTAAAATATGATGGATTAAAAATTTCTATTGGGGTGTAAATTTCTTTTTCCAAAAAGTTAATTTACCCTCAGTAACATACCCTAATGTGGCTAATCCAGCATATATTTTAGCATTAGATAAATTATGTATTCCTGTAGCATCTTCCAATTGAAGTTTACTTCTAATAGATGTCTTAGTAATAGTATATTCTTTAGAGTCTATAGAGGCTACTAATTGTTGAGTCTCATTGGCAAGTGTTCTGACTGTGGCAGTTTGCCAGAACTATTTGACTAGGGAATCATAGATAGTGGGATTATGAGTTAATGCATACCTGAGAGATGTACCTTTAAGGAAATCCACTACCTCAGTGAAACCAACACTTTCATTCGGTTTCTTTAGGAATGCGACCATATTATGCTTGTCTGAGTACTTTAAATTAGCCTCGTAAGAATTCAAATTCTAATGCTGGGTTTTGATATGAGTGAATTACTAAGTGCTGGTAGAGAGAGGGAATTGAGTTTTTATCGATGAATAACAAGGTTTCTTATTGGACCGACTATAAAAGAAGTTTCTTTAGAGCAAAGAAAGATATTTTATTGAATAAAGTGTAGTAATTATCCAAACAGAAAACCTATCTTAGAAGTATGCGCCGTAAAAATCTCTAACGATAATATTTAAATAAGAAAAGTCAATTTTCCCTCACCAGCACTAACGGTCATCTACCAGACTTAACATTAGCCTACCAGTACTAATATAGTCTACCAGAATTAACTTATAGACTACCAGAATTAACTTATAGACTACCAAAATTAACTTTAAGTCTACAGAATTAACAAGTAGTCCACCAGAATTAACTTATAGACTACCAGAATTAACTTGCAGTCTACCAGAATTAACTCTAGAACTTAGTCCTTACAGACCATATGAGGAGAATTGCCAGCACAACTTCTATCAATCCTCAAATCCATGCTTATCCTAAAAAAGTTAGTCTAAAAGCAAGAAAAATGCTACAATAGTGGTATTCATAATAAAAACTTCTTGAAGGTAAACTTCTTACTAGGAGACTTTAACAACTTTAATTTATATTTTTGAAATTTAATGACCTTAATCTCCTGTGCCTATTATTTTGATTCATCTGCGTTGTGCATTTGCATATAAACAAGTATACCTCGGAACGGAACATGTTCTTTTAAATCCAAGCTGTACACACCATCTTTTCTAGGAGCTCTAAGAACAACTTAACTTTCATCAAGAAGCTTAAAGCTAGGAGACAAGATAAGGCATCCAGACTCAGTAAAAAGGATACTATTTTTCTTGTCACACATTTGTGAGACAGAGAAAAGATTAAACTTAAGTTCATCTACAAAGTAAACATCATCAAAGTCTAAATTAGCAGTTTTGATTTTACCTTTACCCGTTATTTTACCTCATTTGGGATCACTTCCAAAAGCCACAAAGCCTCCATTTAAATCTTCATAGTCTGAAAGATAAGCTTTGTTGCCAGTCATATGGCTAGAGCAACCACTATCCACTACTGCATGATCTTTTAACAAGATCTCTAGATTGTCATGCACAAAAGGTAAGAGAGTTAGTATCTCTTAGGGATCCAAGTCATACTGACTTGGAAATCCCTTTTGGGTCAACATACTCAAACTTCTTGAGTCATGTAGAGCCATTATATTTGTACACATGATCCTGGTAATTCATATATGGCCTCCATACCCATTTAGCCTTTTTAAGGACATTTTCCACCTTACCCTTACTAACTACTGCCCTTGTCCCAACAGTAGTTATGTTTTTAACCCCAAAAGTTTTCACATCAGGTTTTAAGTCTTTGGGTCTATAAACTGGTTGGGTAAAGTAAGACCTCTTGATTTGTGTGTTTGAGGCTTTTGGTCTTACAATGTCCAATCTTGGGTGTGTTGGTCTAATAAACACTATAGATTGTTGATATTTTGAGGCAAATGGTTCTTGCGAAGTACTAACAGGACCTAACAGTAAAACTGTCTAACAGTACTAATAGACCTAGCAGTACTAAAATTTGTTCTAACAGTATTAACTAAACCTACTCTGGTTAGTACTGCTGGTGGGTTAAAGGTCCTTTTTGCATGAGGGTATTTCAATTTTTTTTTAAGTTTTGGTGATTTACCCTTTTGCCATAATCCCATAATGTTTGACTTACCCTATTCCCAGGATTAACCAAATTCTTTTACCTAGGTTCAGGACTCTTTTGGTCATTGAAAATCATAGTCTTTTCATTCAAGTGGCTAGTGCTTTTGTAACAAAACAAGCCTTTCATTTTATGTACTTCTTTAATAACCCAGTCTGAATTTTGTGATGTTGTCCACTTTTATTAGTCATGGACTCTAACAGCTTGATTCTCATTAGGCATTAACAGAACTAACAGTTTTGTCAGCACAAAATTCATCTCATCTTCGGAGGTCCAATCCCAATGATGACTTCATCCTTATTAATCTTTGACTTAGACAACTGTTTCATTGACAGACTTAGGTTTTTACTATAGTATCTTCTTTTGTTGGTAACTAAAGTCTTGTTAGTTTCAGTTTGTATGAGACTCTATATTTTATTACTAAATAGCATACTCAATCTAGGTCCTGCAAACACAATCGGATAACACAGATTTAATCTCGGGACGAGATTTCTTTAAGGGGTAGGTACTGTAACATCCGGGAATTCTTGAAATTTTAAAGGCCTATTTTAACCTTGGACGTTTCGAGTCTGACTTGACTTTTTGACTTTTGGTCTTTTATTGTCACATAAAAACGATTACCGCATAACTGGTAAAATTTTCGGTACATATTTCAATAATAAATCGTATTTATTATTACACACCTCGAGTACAAAGTTATTTTTAACTTATTTGATTCGAAAACGAAAAAAGGATATATATTAATTCATAGTTGATTTATCAAAAACGAACCACTAAATCACGTTTTCACGATTCAGACCCTAAAGCAATTTGATGTAAAACGATATTTCAGACAACTTTTTAGTTTACCCGAGACTTGAAAACAAGCAGAAGAGGGCTAAACCAGCCTCGCAAAGCTTTGAAAACTGCACACAACGGGTACCGACACACAAAAATAATTAAATTTATTTTTAATTATCACTATTTATTTAATAAAAATATTAAATAAAATCATTTAATAGTTTAATTATTTAAGCGTTGTTGATAACGCGAATATCCGACTTAAAACTCATTTTTATTTTAACCGAGTCACAAAATAAGTAACAAATATTTTTATAACCGTTATAAAAATATTTATGAAATATTATCAAGTAAATACTTATTTTTATCGAAAAAATCATTCCGAACGCAATGGCGCAAGTTTCGTATTATAATTCATCCGTTAAGCGGCTCAAACGAGTCCCGAACGACAATTTTACAAAATAATACTCAAAAGTTACTCTTTTGGTCCCTAGAAAATAGTTACAAAATGAACCCTAAACTAATTGAGACTTGACACTTTTATTTTATAACTTTTAATAAAGTTATATATATAAAAATTTTATACATTTTCTTTCATTGGAATACTTATAAAAACACACACTCACTTCTCTCTCTCTCCCTCATCATTTCCGGCGAGCTCCCACCGCCGCCGGCCACTACTGCCGCCGCCGGAAAACTTTTCCGACGTACTTTTCCGATCGAAACCAAAAATGCTCCCCATCACCCGATCTACCCGATCCCTACCACCACTCGCTGCCATGCGTTGCCACCAGCACACCGACGCCACTATCGTCATCATTATCGTAACACCACCATCATGTTTGTCACCGCCACCAACCCCACACCGCCATCGTCATCATCACCACCACACCATTATCACCGCCACACTCACGCCACCATCATCATCTCTACGGCCACCCCCTGTCACGCACCACCACCTGCACGCAACCACACCACCGCTATCATCACAGCACCAAGAAGGGTGCGTTCGGTTTGTTATAATGACCTAGGGTGCATTTGGCAGTTAACCACCTTCAAGGGTGCGTTGGGTTTGTAAAATAAGCACCGAAGGGTGCGATCGGTTTCAGGTCAGCCACCACCATAGGGTGGGTTTGGGTGGCAGCCACCCACGTAGGGTGTGTTTGGTTTTATTAACATCATAGGGTGCGTTCGGTTTGATGGAAACAACAGCCAAGGGTGCGTTTGGGCTGTTGTAAAGATTACGTTGCGTTTGATTTTGTTATATCATCGTATAGGCTGCGTTTGGTGTTGTTTCGGCCGGCATAGGATGCGTTTGGCTGTTATTAGCACCGAGAGGGTGTGTTTGGATCTGGGTTCAGACTAGGGTGTGTTGGTTTCATGAGTTGCACCAGTGAGGTGCGGTTGGTTTCATAAAATGATAAAGGGCTGCGTTTGGTTTGTCTCAACACCGAAATGGGTGCGTTTGGTTGTTAACAGCCGCACAAAGGTATGTTTGGTTTTGTGATTTACACCCGAGAGTGTGCGTTTAGCTATTAAAACAGCCACCAGGGTGCGTTTGGTTTGGGCAGTCATCGCACAAGGGTGCGTTTGGTTGGACATATTTGCATAAAGGGGTGTTTGGTTTAGCAGATTCACAGCTTAGGGTGCGTTTGGCTATTCTAAAAATGATTAAGGTGCGTGTGATTTTTATATGATTAGGGTGCGTGTGGTTTAATAATAGATTAGGGTGCGTTTGGTTGATATCGACCCAACAAATGGTGTGTTTGGTTTGGACAGAAACGCCAAGGGGCGTGTTTGGGTTAAGAGAAACACAAAGGGTGCGTTTGGTTTAACATAAAGAGCATAAGGTTGCGTTTGGTTTAGCAGTATAACCAAACGGGTGCGTTTGGGTTAACAGATTCGTCAAAAGGGGGTGTTTGGGTTAGCAGGAAAATTTTTTTTGTATTTATAGGGGTGTTTGGGTTAGCAGGAAAACTCGTATAGGGGGTTGGATGTTAGCAGTTTCACCATAGGAGGTTTGGGTGAGCAGGAAGATGAAACACTTTAGGTGTGTGTACTGATTTATACAAAACGGACAAATAAATATAACTTTAAGGTTTTATAAATTTTAAAACGGTATATAATGGTGGTTAATTGCGGTCAAAATATGTGATTAGTTATTATTTTTCGGATATATTATATTAGACCCGTAACGACTTATACATATGGAAACAATGACAACTAAACATAATATTACACTTGAAATTACTTGGTGGTTTTTATTAAATTGATTTGGAAAGGTTGACTTTTGCAATCAAAAGTCTTTCGACTTGGGATGTTTTATAAACAGAAAGTCATGGCAGAATTTATCTTTATAAAATCTTCTAAATTTAGTAACGATTCACTTAAAGTTCTATTATTTTAGAAAACGATAACAGGACTATGTTATTTTTAACAGATTTATTAATTTTGTATATACATTAAACCCGACCAACGAGCGAAAATTTACTTTTAAATGAGGACAACTACTTTTAGACACGACCCGTAGAGGGGAAACGAAATATAATTTATAAAATATTATTTTATATTTTATATTTGTCAGCTAGAGATAACATCAATAATTGTTGTATACAGCTTTCATTAACTTCGTTGTTACACTAACTTAGTAACCATTAAAAACGTACGATTACGTTTATTGCAAGAACTTTTTATTTAATTAATTGGATGATTCAGGAAAACGAGTCAAACTAATTGTTTAATTATTTACCTACACTTCTTATTTAATAATTGCAACTGTATTATACATTTAATTATTAATCTTTGGTTAGTTTGTATTTATTATATAATTCGATCGATAGAATTATATCACTTGTTTCAATTTTCTATGTAATTATATCGGGATATTTTACATACTTGTGTTATTACGATTTATTTTATGTTAACCAACCTCCAAATGTATTACAAATTTAAATCATAATTCTTCTTTCAACGGGTCACGTTGATTGCCAACCATTCTTCGGAAAAACCAAACACATTTTCCTAGGATAGTGGGACTAGCCGTTAAGTTAAGCTGCATCTTCATCGGTCAAGCCGTTTCGTTATTACGTTGTGTTGTCGCATATTAGTGCCTTATCTGTCAATCGTTTCTTCAAACATCAAGGTGAGTTTATAGCCCCACGTTTTACATTGTTTTACATATATTTTTGGGTGTGGAGAGAAATTGCTTGTTTACAAATGCATTTACTATGTTGATTATTTTTTGCTAGTTTGGCTTTACATAATAATTTATATATCTCGCGAGGTGATAAAATACTTGGTTTAATTTTATGAACGTAAACACATTCTATACTTTTATGATTATGGATTAGCTTAGGTTGCTATGAAATGTAAATCACTTGTGAGGGTAAGACACAAAACTGTTATGAAATATTATCTATGCGGGATGGACAATTCCCCGTTGGAGTGATTAGCCTATCAATGGGCAAAACGACGTCTATACATGTCGGATTCGATGGTTGAAGTCTTCAGGGATACAAAATTACATACCCATGACTATTTTTAGAATTGCCCGGGTGTTCTTGAGGGAACACTCTACGATGGGTACACTCTTAATGTTCGCCTTGAATAAAGTCGAGCATAAATACAAGGTATACGTCGCAGTTTTATGAACTTGAGTATTGTAATAATCTGTTTTATACTCACTTGGATATGTATTGTGCCTTGAATAAAGTGGGCAATTCATACTTGAAAACATTTGGTGATATATATATAATAAATATTTATATATAATACTATATATTTAGTATATATATTTATTATATATTACTATTATATATGCATATCATTACATGCTTTTGAACAATTACGGTACCACGTTACATACGTACATTTTGTTGACTAATTCTGGGATTGAATTGGGTCATGGCATACTTTATAACTATTTGATTTTCTAAAAATTATACTACATTTTTGGAAGGACATTTAAGGATTTAAAATTGGTAATACACAACTTTAAGATACATTGTTCAACAATTAATATTAAACAAATTTTATGAACTCACCAATTTATGTTGGACACTTTTTAAGCTTTTTTCTCAGGTGAATTTGATGCTTAGCTTATTTGATGTGTACTAGTGTCTAATTTGACAAGATATCATTCATGGATTACTACTTTATACCAATGATCAATCTCGTTGGGGTTGTTTGCAAGCTTTTCATTTGTGATGCAATTAAGTCAAGGACAAATGTTATTCAATTTCAAGGAAATTAACGAGATTTACTTTTCAAACGACAACTTTTAGAGGTCGTTCTTTGTATCTAGCGTTGCGTATTATGATGTAACTCCCCCGGATAATTTTCGCTGTGCGACCAATTTTTAGAGTTTTTGGTATCATTCGTTAACTCGGTTAGTTTACCTTGGCTAAATAATTGCTTTTGTATTTATTATGACGTTTGAAGGCTAATACCTTCGGGTATTAGCCATTATTATGAAGATCTGAATGTTTGGTATTTGTTTATCTCGATTTCTTGATTTATCGTTGAATGCTTGTTTATGTTTATCAATTTATACTTGTTTACGCGCTTTTGTATGCGACCTATCATTCAACTGGATCTAGTGATACGGACCAAGTAATCTAGAGTCTGGGATAGCTCTCCATATAGTGATTTATACATCTAGAACCATAGGATCACAAATATTGTCCTGCTAAATCTGTGTCTAGGATACGCTTCGGGCTTAACTAGTTAATTGGATATTGCCAATGGTTTATTGATCGTGTTGACTAGAAGGTGAACCTAGATAATTCAACAAATAACGTTCTGATTCCATTAGATAGTTGGACAAGTGGACTACTAGTGTATAAATCGCCATTAAGCGGTAAGTGGGTAAAGTCTCTATGAGCTAGGGTTTAACAAGATCACCATTGCTTTAATCCCTAAGATAGATTATAATCAGCGAATAAGGATGCTTTATGCGGATGCTTTAATTGTGACATAATTAATGTGTCTAGGTCTTAGGATGATGTAACGCCTAAGTCTTAAGAATGATATACCGCCTCGAGAGAAGAAATCATTGCACTTAATAAACAAACCAACTTTCTAATTAGATTAATAATGGTTAATACAGTTTTCTTATATTTGGCTCGATCGCTCTTTTATCTTTTGTTAATTTTCTTTCGTGGGTTAAAGTGCCTTGACTTGATTGTAGTCACCAACCAAACCGTGCCAGTCTCTCAGGCTAAAAACCCCCTTTTTCCCGTTAGAATTAGGATTAGGACTGACATAGGTTTAGAATAGAATAGAATTAACATAGATTAGATAACCAAGATATTAATTAAATTGATAGATTTAACCTCGCTTTAAGTGTTCGACACCCTACTTACCACGAAACTACTACCGATCGGGTACACTGCCCGTTAAAGTGTTGTTTTTAGGTTTAGTCGGCAAAATAAATAGTAAAACTTGATACATAAAATAACACCTACACAACAACGACACCATAAAGTTTTTGGCGCAGCTGCCGGGAAGGTGAAGTTATTTAATTCTTTTTTATTAGTATTTTTGTGTTAGTATAGTTTAGATTAATTTGCATATTTGTGTGTTTGTTTGGTGTGTTTGTTTTCTGCATTGTATATTTTGCATATTGTGTGTTTTTGTGTTTCTGCATTATTATAGTTTGTTGTAATTTTTGAGTCGAGTACTCAATACGGTGTATTCAATTTATTGGATACGGCGTATAAATTTTTTTCAAACCAATACAGCGTATTCGACTCTATCATCAATACGACGTATTCAGTTCACTGAATACGGCGTATTAAGCTATTTGACAGTTTTCTTTCCTAGCAAAATTATTACAGGTTAAAATGGACGACCCCAACATTACTATGGAGGAGTATATCAGGCTTGAGGAAGAAAAAGCTCATAGGCGTGGTAAGGTGTATAACTGGGAAACTGCTACGTATGGTAAGATCTGGGATAATGAAGACGTTCACGACCTCGGATCTGTTGAAACGGAATTCCCAGCTATAGTCTTTAATGACACATTAACATCTGAAGCAACACTCTCGTGTGAGCCTACGGTAAGTTCTCTTAACAACGATGAAATTGACTTTAGAATATCGTTTGACGAATTCGACGATGAAGATTGCACGGTAATTTTCGACAAAAATTCATTTTCTTACAAAATAATTGATTTCGTGATAAGTATAGTATATATATCTCTATAGTGCAAACTTTCACTAACCAAGATACCGTAAGTAATTAATCATTTAGGAAAGTAATTAATACACGGGTCGTAAATTCCTCGAAGAAGTCGTGAATTGAGATTTGATGATAATTCGGATTCAAGTTAAGAATGATACAAAGATTTTTGGCTTTTGAATTATAACTACAAATTTATAGCATCAATAAACTATAGAAACGATTAAATTAACTAAATTCAATTTAACTGCACGAAAAATTACAATTGAAATATTAAAAACGTGAGCTAAAACAAGAATTTTAAAATCTAAAGCACTTCTAGTAACAAACTCAATGCCTAAAAAATCAACAAATTTTAAAAGAAAATTTTAGGAAAAAGATTGGAATTTTTTTTGTTTTTAACTATTTGTGAATTTTTTATGAATTTTTAAGATTAATGAATTACAAAAAATAAACTTTTTTCTAAAAATTATCACTAAAATTTTATCTTTTATTTTCAAAAATACTATATTTAGAAAAGAAAATTATTGCAAAAAGAATCAAAAATTTTCAACTATTTTTCTATTTTTTTATGATTTAACTAAGAAATAGTATTTACTTAAAACCTATTTAAATTCCTAGAAAATACAATTAAGTATGGAAAAATTTAAGGAAAAAATTAATTAAAACTACTTAAAAGGTGCAGAAATTGATAAAACAAAAAGCCCATAATGTTTTATCCTCTAAGTGTACCCTAATTTTACCACTTAAAAACTATAACCTAAGTTTTCTTAAAACTAATTTGAAAATATAAATTCTATTTTTATATTCTAGACAAGACAGTTATAAAGTGTAAGAAAAAAAAATAAAGGTAGTCAGGCAAACTAATGAAATTTTACACTAAAGTTAAACGAGGTAACCCCTATACTCAATAGAAAATTACAAAACAAACCCTTCGATCTAGCTTATTTTAGCTTATGAAAATTAGATTTAAGCAAAAACTTTAAAACTACAAACTTATAAATGACTTATTCTAAACAACTTTAATAAAGGCACTTGCTAATTTTGACAACTCAATAAGCTAGAAAATTAAGCTTTTAGTTCTGTTTACAGAAACTAGGGGTTTAAAAGCTTTTCTAAAAAATGGCTTATTTCAAGCTTATTACTAGATGAAAATTAGAACTAAAAGAAGCTATAAGCACCCTAAGATGTATACTAAGTAAATCTAAAAAACAATAAGCTACTTGTTAACAAAAATACAGAACTTTGCTATTGAAACATGGAAGTTTAGGCTTAAAACTGTTTTGAACTTTTTTCTAATAAGCTAAACAGCTTAATACTAAACCTTAAAAGCTGAAAATTTGGAAATAAGCTATGCTAGGAATATAAAACTAACCTAGATAAAAGGTTTTTTTCAAAATTAAAACTAGAAATGAAAATCAAAATAGAAAATAAGCTAGAAATCTAAATGCTGCTATACTACTTTTGCAGGCTAAAATAAGCTAGTCTAAGAGCTTAAAATTGAAACTAAAGAGCTTATCTAGATTAAGCTAATGGAGTATTATTAGTGTGCTAAATTCTAAATTCTAACCACTAATTTTAAAAGCTAAATAACAGCTTAGAAAAGTTGACAGCAACAACAGTATTAACTGTTGTTGCTGATGTACTTGACCAAATGATAGAATGCAGGCTAAGTTCTTAGCTTAAACTCCATGTACTCACTCTCTATATGTATTTAAACCAATGCTAGCTAAAGTTTAACTCTAAAATTCTTTAAATCTCCTAACTCTAAATCTACTTGACCATTAAAACTGCCCTGGTGCTAGATAGGAATTTTTAGCTTTAAAACTTTAACATTCTACAAACTAATTCCTAAAACCTATCTAAAACTTGTTAATATGATCTAACTCAACTAAGTAAAAGGATTTGACAGGATTACTTTGACTTTAGAAGTCAAATACACTTAGATCCAAACACTCCTTAACTTTGACTGTCCCAAACTATTTGTACTTAAAAGCTATTCTAAAACCTATAACAGCTAAAACCTTATATCTACTTCTACTAAAAATAACCTACTTAAGCTATTTTAAAACTAAAGTTCACAGCTTATTGGAAAGAAATAACTAGTTTCTCTCCTAGCTTATTTAAGTCTAAATGACAGGTTTGTAAACTAATTAAACCTAAATGAAATTTTACTTAGACAGCTTAAAAACTATTACATCTATAATCTAATCTAAGCTAAATGAACAGGATTTAAACATAAGATTCCGATAAAATTAAGCTAAAATGGATAAGCTATTAAATGCTAAATTCAAGTTTAGAAAAGGAAACCTGAGATTTGAAGAATCTTCACACTTAAGCTATCCAAGAGAAGAAGCTTAAGTGTTCCTAATGGCTTCCAAAGCCTCTAAACCTTAATAAACTCAATAAGCTGAATTTGAGCTTATTTCTCCTTTGAACCTTCAAAATGAATCCAATGAACTCAAGTGGACATTATTTGATGTAAATTGAACAAATGTGAAAATGAATGACTTAAAACAGATTTTTTACTAAATTTTGGCTTAAGAAACAAGAATAAGCTCAAATGAGCTTATTAGAGCTTATTAGAGCTTATTAGGTAGAAATCAGCTTAGAATTGAAATCAAAGCACTAAGAAACTTGAAAACTGAATTATATTGCTCAAAATAGTAAAGTACAAGTAGAAATAACAAAGGTACAAGTATTTAAAGTTGAATTTTAAAAACTTTAAAAGAAAATGCTTAGAAAATACGAAAAATTACAAAACTGAAAAAAAAACAAACTAACTCCCTCTAAAAATGAACCCTAAGCTTCTATTTATAGAGAATTGGAGAAGAGAAGCAAGGATTTCTCGAATCTTCCATTGAATCTCAGCCCTTGATCTTCCACTTAATCTCAGCCGTAGATCGATTTCGAATTATTTTTAGCCGTTTGATTGTATAGATGAGGTGTTCAATCCAATCAGGGATTGACATGTGGACGAAATGATGTGTAGGAGGGAAATATACGAAGTATTTAGATGTAGAGGAGCGGGGGAAGGGGGATTTGGCAGATTGGGTTTGTGGTGGTTTTTTGGCGGGAAATTCTGTTATGGGGTGGTTGGGAAGTTTAAGCCGCGTGTTTTCTTTTGAATGTTTGGAATAATAGCAACTTTGGTCCTTGTCTTTCTTCCCGTCCAAAATGAAGTGTAAAAACACTTTTGGTAATGACAGATTCGGTCCTTGTGGTTTCTATTACCATTTTCCTTTTATAATCAACTTTCTTCCTTTTTGCAACTTTAGTCCCTTTGACTCAAAACTTCCATAAGAACCCTTGAGTGTTGAAAACTTGTCATTGTTGGTCCTTGACTTTTATCTTGAGCTTCATTTCTTGTATCAATCTGGTCCGGCTTTTGATTTGGCTTTCCGTCTTCACTCTTTTTCTTGTCTCTTTCGTTTCCTTGTCGGTTTTTTATCGTTTTTGCTTCTTTTTGTCCTTTTTATCCTTTCCTGCACAATAGACACAAAAGCACACATTTTTCTATTCTTTTGGCATTATTTTGGCTTTTATTTGGCAAAATCCCGGGTAATTTTAATATACAATTAAGCATTTATCAAAATTCCCCAAACTAAAGGATTGCCGTGTCCTCACGCAATGTTATCAAGTGTACACTTTGTAAACTAACAAGTTTCCAAAATGCCCTTGTTTTCACCTTTATTGAATTACCTTTTTAAACAACTTAAGCTTTTTCTCATCATTTAATCTCATGGAAACACATTAATGGCAATCATTGCAAATTTGCAACTTTTAGGCTCATTGAAATAGGCTACTCCCGATTAATAGAGCACAAAAGAGGAAAATTCGTCATCCTTGACTTTTCACTAGACTAAACAAAGCTATTAAACAAGATCATTGTCAATATAAGTCCAAATGATTAAGCTCTTATACTTATAACTTGTGAACTTTTCACTCCCGGGAATAAATTAATGATTAAGATGTGTGCACTCTTTTTAACTCAACCATAGATCAATTTATCTTCATAGTTGAAATTCATCTAAGCTTTACAAATAAGCCTTGTGAGCTCAAATGTTAATAACATAGATAAACCTCGACTCAAAGCTAAAAGAGATTAGGAAACAAAACTTATAAATTGATTTAAGAAAATGAAATTTTTAACCATTCTTTTTATTTTCCATGTACTATAATTATTTTCTTTTTGCAATAGGAATGTTGTTCTTAGTTCGAACCCCTACTTAGGCCTTTCTCCCAAATAGGATATCGCAACAACAACCGGTGTTCTTAGTTCGAACCCCCACTCCGCTGCTAACGTTTGTGGGTTATCGCGACAACACCTTTTCCTACAAAGCCTAGAATCCAAAGTTCCTTAGTTGCAATCATCACCTAGGCCGCGCTCCCTAGTGATGAATGCCTACGAACCTTGATCCTACGTACATAGTTTTAATCCTTAGTTGCGACCCCATCCGAGTCTTTCTCTCAACATGGATACGCCAACGATTAAAAACTACATATAGCTTTTATTATTCTATTTTTGCGAATGCTTCATTGGCACGAAAAATAATGCTTTTGCATTAGAAATGCTTCATTGGCATTCTTTTTATAATTATCTTTTTGATGAATGGAAAAATTTCATTTTAGAAAAGCAACTTATAAATTTGAAACCAAAAATCTTACTTACATATTAAAATGAATTCTTTTTCAAAATGTAAGACTTTTTCTAAAGACATTGGTTGACTTAGCTAAATTAAAAAGAGCACGTATGATTAAGTGTGTTAAGAGCTTATGGGAGTAAAAAGACACAAATCATTCATATAAGCTTTAGGTTTTCCAAATAAACCTTGCTTAAACAAATACACTTATATTTAACTACATCATTTCTTGTTCTTCACATTTTAAAATCCAAAGCAATAGGATTTGTGAAAGCTTGGCCCTACAAAAGGTAGGTTAAAGAACTAGCTAGGGCATTTTTCACCCGGTCAAGTCAAAATTAACTCCTATTTCTCACCAACGGACTACCAAAAAGAGGTGTTTTTTCCAAACTTAAGCTTCTTTTGAGCTTTTCTTGTAAGCAAAAATTTAAAATTTCTCACTTTTTCACAAAAAAGGTAATTCAAAAAGATTCAAACAAGGTTGCGTGAAGTGCAAGTCAATATCGAAGATATCCTTGGTTCCGTTGCCGGGACTTGAACCTGGGTCTCTCGGGTGAGAGCCGAGTATCCTAACCAACTAGAATAGAAAATGTGTGCTTTTGTGTCCAATTGTGCAGGAAAGGATTGGAAAGACAAAAACGATCAAAAACCGACAAGAAACGGGAAAAAGACAAAGAGTCAAGATCAAGAGTGAGAAATCAGCCAAAGATCACAGCCGGATCAACCCGACACAGCAATAAAGGAAGACAAAGGCCAAAATAAAGTCAATAGACCCATTAGTGACAAGCTTTCAAAGTTCAAAGGCCATTGAGAAGTTTGGAAAGTTCAAAGGACTAAATTTGCAAAAGTAGAAAGTGCTTTATTAAAGGAAGAAAAAGGATTAACAAACACAAGGACTGAAACTGCCAATGACAAACTTGTGTTATGACTAGAAAGAAGAGAAGCAATCGCAAGGACCAAATGTGCTATCTTTCCAAAGTTTCAAACAGACAGAGTGCGCTTAAAACTCTCTAACCGCCCTAACAAACTTTCCCGCCTAAACTCTCCACAAACCCAATTTCGATTTCACCATTCCCCGCTCCTATATAAAACCCAACCTCGTATTTACACCTCTCCCACATCACCTAGACCACGTGGCAACAGCTCATTGGTCCTGACACCTCACTCTTCTCATCCAACGGCCACAAATCAAAGGAAAATTAATCAAAGGCTACGATTGGTTGGATGATTCTAGAAATCCTGGCTCCTCTCTTCCATTCTCTATAAATAGGATGCTTAGGGATCATTTT
>BQNB010084431.1:4204-28754 GCA_026074375.1 Tanacetum coccineum | reverse complement strand
TTTGCCCTCACAGCATTAACTACTGCTGAATTTGGCCTAGCAGTATTAACTGCTTTTGGCCTAGCAGTATAAAGTTTTCCCTTAGTAGTATTAACTTTTTGGCTAGAATTTTTGTTAGTTAATGTTGTTTTTGTTTGATATGGCCTCTTTACAGTTGATTGTGTTGATTTAGAAAAATGTGACATTGGTCTAGCATAATAAACTGTAGTTTTGGAATGAGCAGTATTAACAGGCCTAGCAGTATTAAGTGATCTTAGGCCAGTTTTCATTAAAACAGCTCTTGGAACCATATTCCTTTGAGCAATAGGGTAAGTCTTTTTAGCAGAATAATTATAATTCACCCTTGTTTAATTATTCCCAGATACCACCCTTTCCCTTTGATGGTAATTGCAGTTAGCCTGCACATGGTCAAAACTTCCACAAACAAAACAAGCTTTATTGTACATCACAAAGTCACTTCCTAGCTGTTGGGACTTTTGATTATTCTAGTTTCTTTGATTTCCCTTAGGACTTTGTGACCTATACATTTCAGCATACTTAACTGGTTTCCTAACTGGTTTTACTTGTTGTTTAGCTCTAACAAATTCTATCTTAGCAACAGTAGGAAAAACAGTTTTCTTTTCTAACTTATCATCTGACACCAACTTCTCAACCAATGGGGTATCAGGAGATTCCTTAATCTCATTAGAAGTATCTTCACTAACACTTTTACTAGGCTTAGGTCCATAGCCTTCAAACTCAGGCTGTTGGAACTCCTCTAGACCAGAGTAGGACAAATCAAGATTTGGGGGTGAAAATAACCCTGTAAGAGGAGGTGGAACAGCATTATAGCTTACAAACCCCAGACCCTTTCTACTTTTATCAGGTATCTGACTCCCTATTAATTTGTCTAGACTCTTAGAAGCATTATCAAAATTTTCAATTTTAAGTTGATTGCTTTCTTTTTCTTGCTTAAGCTTTTCTAACTCACCTTTAAGCACACTAATTTCTGAGTCTTTATATGAGATATTTCTTTTTAGGACAACAAGTTGCTCACAAAAAATAACCTCATTCTTTTTGTAAAAGACAAGTTGCTCTTCTACAGATGCTAACCCTCTTTTATAATTTGCTAAATTAAACTCATATTTGTTAAACTCTATTCTTAAGTCATCAAGTTGAGTTTTAAGAGTTTCAAAGCTTTTTAGATAGGTTTTTGGACAAGTTTTGTCATTATGTACCTCAGAGTCTGAAAAATCCATAAGAGCCATGTTAGTAGGAACTTCATCATCTGCCATATAACTCTAGTCAAAACCAGCTCTATCAATAACCAACATGGCTTTGGAAGAAATTTCTTCCACATTTACAGTTCTTCTAGAGCTGTCTTGATTCATGTTCCTGTTATCTTGGTTTCTAGGTCCTCTGCATTCCCTTGCAAAGTGTCTCATCTTGTGGCAGTTGAAACACTCCACCTTAGACTTGTTATATCCAGCTGTATCACTCTCATTGATAGTGATCTTTCTACCAGTTTTCTGGAAAAACCTTCTTGTCCTCATGCTCAGCAATGCTAACTGCCACTTTAAATCCATCTCTTTTATGTCATCTTTATGGATTTGTTCAAGGTCCTCATATAGAAGTTGAGACCCGTTTGGTTGACTGGCCAAAAATGCATAAACAGTGTCATCACTTAAGTTAGCAGTACTAACTTGAGTACTAGCAGTGCTAACTTGAGTGCTAGCAGGACTAACTTGAGTGTTAGCAGTACTAACTTCATAAGCAGTATTAACTTCATTAGTACTGCTAGGGGATGACACAAAAGCCATGTTCTGTGAATTTGAGCTTGAGCTTGAGCTTGCAGTTCCTTTGACCTCTTGTTCAACAATCTTGAAATTGCTGTAGAGATCATCAAAGCTCATTGTGTGTATATCAGGTTTATTCCTCCAGACCACAACATGATTATTCCATCCAG
The DNA here is from genome assembly GCA_026074375.1 of Tanacetum coccineum. NCBI lineage: Eukaryota > Viridiplantae > Streptophyta > Magnoliopsida > Asterales > Asteraceae > Tanacetum > Tanacetum coccineum. Next base: position 26,809 of record BQNB010084431.1, on the reverse strand, counting down.
AAGGCAGACTTCTCAAAAATTTCAAATTAAAATCTTCTTGTGAAATATTTTCACCCAAGATAGCCAGCTGACTTACAATCTTCTAAAGCCTGTTAAACATAGAGTCGAGAGACTCTGTGCTTGGAGCACTAAAGTTCTCATACATTTGCTTCAGAAGAGTCTTCTGAGTTTTCTTTATGGCTTCATTACCACAAAATCTTATTTGTATAGCAGCAAACAAAGTCTTAGCATCTTTATACTGATTAAAGGTCATTAGATGTTCATTAGGAAGTGCCATCAGTAACATACTTCTTGCCTTCATGTCATTCTTCTTTTGAACCTTTTCTTCAGTAGTTACAGGACCTGGTATTAGTGTAGTTGAGGTACCATCAGCATTTGTTGTTGTTTTAGCTGCAGGTTTGAATGAGTTTCCATTCTCTATGACATCCCATAGAGCATAGTCTTGTACTTGAAAGTATTGCTCAATCCTTAGCCTCTACATATCATATTCACCCTGTTTGAGAGTGGGCAACTTTGTAGTAGTAGTGAGTTGTGCAGTTTCTAGATCCATCTCTTCCTTGTGAGTAAAGAGTTCTTCTTGTTAGTTTCTTCTAGATCAAAGTTTCAGAACACAAGCTCTGATACCACTTGTTGATCCCAACTTAAGATCTATTCCTTAGCTTGTAAAGATTAAGTTACTTTGGATAAATCCAAAACAACTATGGTTGAAACTTTGTGAATACTAAAGAGTATGCGGAATCTACTCTTTAATACTTAGAAGAATATTAATGAAACAGTAAACTGTATGAACAATGATATTACTGAAAAGCTCCAATATTATTATCAATAATACGAGTACTCTGTGTAGTACTAGGGTTTACAACCTTGAAGCTATGTATCAAAACGTCTATGACTATTGTGTATTCAAAACCATAACCTAGGATCTCCTTTTATACACTAAGGAGTCCTTTACAAGATAACTACAAATCTTCTATAATGTTAAACTTATACGTATCTTTCTAACTATATAGAATATACTCTGAATAAGTCAATACAAATCTCTTGACACGTCTTTATCTCTTTAGCAGTCTTTAATCTTCATGCAACAGTCTTAAGTCCTTTAGCAGTGTTAAGTTAGTACTGGCAGTACTAACTTTCTTCTAGCAGTACTAACTGGTTAGTACTGGCAGTTGTAACTTGAGCAGTACAAAATCTTGGCTTGGAAGTACTAAGTGTGTAGACTTTTAATTCCCAACATTTATCAACCACTGAGGCAGAGTACGTTGCAGCTACTGCATCAACATGAGCATGAAGCACGTACTGAAATTTATTGTTATAGCAAGTCGGCTATAATGCTTGCAAGAAATCATGTATTTCACAATCGAATAAAGCACATTGAAATAAAACACCACTACATACGTGAGTTATTGGAAAAAGGAGAAGTGATACTAGAATGTTGTACAACTGAAGAACAAATGCTGAAATAGACCTCAAGTACGCCGCACTTCTTACCGAGTCCAAGAACTAAAGACTATTAATTGAAGAATGCATTTACTCACCAAGTACGCCGCACAAATAATTTTGTGCGCCGCATTTCTTATCCCAATTATGAGAATTTAATGAATTTAAATGATAATCGCATTAACACCCTAAATACGCCGCACAAATAATTTCGTGCGCCGCACTTTTCACCCAAATTCAGCCTATAAATAATGAACGAATTTTCACTTCTAAATCATTCATTCACTCCATTTCTCTCATCCCCTTCATAAACACCATAATATTTTGAAGATTGGAGATCAAACCATGGAGAACGAAGAAGAACATTATCATAGTTTTAGTAAAATAAAGGTTGTATTACGATTACATACTTGTTTTGGGTAGAGTTAATCCATATTCTTACCCGGATATAGTATGTTTCTTGTTATTTCACTTAATTTTGTTATGAACTTCATAGCCATGAGAGGCTAAATCTCTCATGACTACTCGGTGAAAATAATATAATAAATAAGTGTTTGGTATAATTATGATCTTCTTAATCTTAAGCTTATGTTAAAATCCTATTGTGTCCAATATTATAAACTTTGTTTGTCAACTTTGATTATATACTCACACCGGTATAGGTCGAAAGACCCGTTGTGAATTATATAGTTTTAAAGATTTGTCTATGATCTTTATCATTTGTGACGAGAAATCCACCTATGTTATTTGATAAACAAAATAGATTCGATATAATAGTAACTGGATTATTTGAGTGACACATTTGATCGAGTTAGCTAAATATAAGTCTTAAGTTAAACAAGTTAATTTGTGAAAACATTTTCTGACGAGAAAACCTTTTTATAAATTAAAGTCCTAAGTTTAAGATCGTAACTATCACCATTGCTTATGAGTTATATGAAATTATCCGAGTAGTCATCTTTCTCATTATTGAATTCAGTTCAGTTTATTTTAAGTCTGTTAAAGTTTATTTTTCATCTGATTATTCGAACACTACGCAAATCCCTGTGGACGACATGTTCTTACCTAAAAAGATTATACTACATACGTGGGTTATACTTTTACCCGTGTGTTTCCATATAATAAATCGGTATTTTCAGTCTTATAAATGTAAAGCTTTTGAAACACATCAAATTTTCTGGCGCCGTTACTAGGGACTTCAAAGCTATTCTGTAATCAAACTTTTTAAATAATTTTTAACATTCCCTCTTTTTTCAAAAATCGCCCTATAGTTTTCTGGTAAACTGACCCAAATAAATTCTCCTTTAGATGCATACACATGCTTCCAACTCTGAACTTGTCGAACCATTACCTGAACCTGAACGTACTCTAAATCGAAGACTTCGTCAACTAAACAGAAGCGTTCCATTGGAACAAAGAAACAATCCACCTCAGCAGCCGAGAGTTGTCTATGCGCCAATTCTTGACATCAATTACTTTCGTCACTTTCTCGTTACCCTTCAAAACCTCAATCACATGGATGATGAACCCATGTAGGCTACCGACCGTGTTGTCGCTCCGACTCCCGGTTCCGCAATCACCATTCCTGAAACCGCAAATGAATTTGCCATTAAAGGTAACCACTTGACTCTTGTCAAAGGAAACCAATTCGATGGTAGAATTAAAACCGATCCGCACATACACATTCACAAATTCCTCAGAATATGTGATATGTTTAAATACAAAGACACCGAGAATGAAGTTGTCTGCCTGATGATGTTTCGCCTATCACTCACTAGAGAAGCAAAAACATGGCTGAATGACCTAAACGAAGGAACTATCAAAACATGAGATGAACTACGAACCACTTTCATTAGCCGATTCTTTCCCCCCATCTCTTTTCGATCGAATCCTCGGCATACAATATCAAGAACACAACAACTATTAATTCAAAAAAAACACAATACAACCACATAACCATAAAAACATCCCCACCTCACACATCCCAAACAAAAAACAAAATAAATAACATAACAAAAAAATAACCAAACCAATCAAAAACTAAACAACAACATCCAATCCCAAAACCCAAAGAAAATCAAGAAGGAGAAAATGGTATTCCAAGTAAGATAGGGTACCTATTGTCGTTCCTGTACTTCTCTTTGTGTGCCCTTCTTTACACTTGTCTGTTTGGTTTGCAGTTATCAACATGGACACCTTCTGAAACAGCTTTCCCGTTTGGAACCGAAAACTATCGGGAGCAAAAGAATGAGGGCAGACCCAATTCCTGATCAACTAAAGCCAGGTGGTATCGTTCTATTCCCCTTTGTGTAACAAAAACCCCTCGAGTTTCACGTCGCGTATGACGATCGCAGAATTGGAGTCCATATTATTCTGTTATGGGTTTTTATTTTCGATAAGAGAACGTCGACATTTAAAATGTTAAGTGCTCCGTAAAATAATTATTTTTTCGATTATTTTATTGAGGACGGAAAAATTTTTTAATATTTATTTTTCGACTATTTCGCCCAGATCATCGTTTGACCGCTTTGCTAGTTTCGTAATATTTTGAGTATCGTGAAAAATTTACGACGCGCAGTCTCGTTATTATTTTTAAGTACCCCCCCGCCCGTACAATTTTTTATTTTATGGACTTGTCGTCATTTTTGTTCCTTGTCTTTGAGCCGGATTCGAGACGTTATAAAAATGTAATAACGTTTTATTAAATATTTTTAAACAAGAAAATGTACGAAAAATAAAAATGGCTCGTTAGTGTAATACCGCAGCCAACGGTAAGTCGATTTTTATTTAAGTATAAGTGTAGGTGTGTCAAAAAATATAAAAGAATAAAAAGGGAGGATGGGACCATTTGCAGGCTTAAATTCACAAAAACTTTCTTCCTATATAAAGAAAGGTCATCAAAAAATAATGCATCATCATTTTACTAGAGAATTTAACTAGTACACACAATTCCACCCCTAACATTTTCTTTGTTATTCGGCGGAAAACACCATCCCACCAACACCGGAAAAGATTTTTCGCGTCTCAGAAACCTCGCAAGTACGGTCGCTTGAGAATAAGAAGATACACTAGCTAAATACGATTCAACTTATATTTTACGAATAATTGTCTGTCTTCATTTACTACAAAACATATATAGCAATTAAAATAACACATCAATGTGATATTTTCGGAGTTGGGTTCGGTGTTTGGTTCATAAGAATTTCGAGTTGAGGGGTTGGTTTAAATGGTTAGATTTAGGTTTGTTGTCAAAGGGGTGGTGTTTTGCATAATCAGATTCAGAGTGTTGTTTGTTGTTGTAATTTGGCACTACAAGTTAGAGTACGTAGAAGACCCAAAGGTCAGATTACGATTTTCGATTGTTGGAGGCGCGCGCGCTTATTATAGTATGTGAGCTTTCTTTTATGTTTTGTTTCGTTTAAGTTAATCGATTTGTATTATTATGTGATGAAATCGATTAAATACTTGCGAGGCGGTCTAGTGTATTATGTTATTGATATATATTAAAGCGAGATTTATTGAAATTTATAAGAGATCATGTTAGATCAATATTTTAGATAAGTTTTTGAGATGTCAAAAATGATTATTGGCGCGTTTTGTAAGAATGCATTTTCGTGCGAAAAATCGGTACGCATTCGAGGCACGAGATTTTGTAATATATATTTTTTGATTGTAAATATGATAAAGACTTTCTTGGACGATACGTTTTGATTATAAGGTTTAGAGCTTCTATACTACCTTATAAACGAAAAACTAGAGCGAAAAACAAGTTTTGAAGTATGAATACTCTTATATTGGCCAAAACAGTATGTTTTAGTAAATGCTTGACATGATCTCGATTTTCGACAAGACAACAAAAACTAAACCAAACAAACAATAAAAACACAAAACACCAAAAAAACCTAAAAAAAAAAAAAAAAAAAAAAACACAAACACACATAAACAACAACACAAAACCACAAAAAATTAAAAACAAATAAAAAAAAAACAAAAAATAATCACAAAAAAATAATTAACACAAAATAAGGAAAAATTCTCCAACAAAAAAACAAAAAAACAATAATTACAAACCAAAAAAAAAAAACAAATACCCCAACCCCTAACACCAATAAACACTCAAACAACCACAAAACTAAAACTACCCCCCCCCAACTCAATAAAAAACCAAAACACAACATAAACAAATACATTTTGGGCTATCTTTCGAGATCCGTTTCGGCCTTCCGGCGAAACACGAAGTTGTCCGGAGAATGATGTTTTTTAAAAATCTCATTTTTGATCAAAGATCACGGAAAACCGTGATATAGCGGTGTCAAAAACCGATGGTCAAACTTGCTGCGTTTTTATTAAATACAAGTTACAGCAGATTCTTGCAGGGGCCATTTTTCGTTATTTTCTCGTGGAGTTTCGGGTCATCGGCTTCTAATAAACTAAAAATGATTGTCACGGAATTCGATTTCGCATTAAAATTATCTTTTTTCTCCAAATCGTGGAAAATGTGATGTTTAGAGGGTGTTTTGGCGCGGAGTCAGATTTGGGTAAAAATAAAATTTAAGTATAAAAGTTCAAATGTTGACTGTAGAATAAGTATAACCTGGTCATATAATGACTTTTATAATTTTAACTAAGTACCTGATATAATTAAAATGTAGTGATATTAAAAGAAATTGATATACTTTAGACTATTTAAACTTACCAATGACGATGGTAACTTTCCCAAAAAATGGTATACTTTCTAAGATTCGAAAGAAGTTATTACGAAAAATATCAACGTTTTCATTTTAAGTCACGTAGATAAATCCAGTGAGGGGACAATTTATCTCAATGTTGTGGGGTTATAGGATGATTAAAGAGCAAGTCGGATTTCTCATCACTTTGTATGTATGTATGTATGGTAGTGTTACATATAATATTTGTAACCTCAAACAAAATAAACAAAAATTATATATGTAGGTATAATATGTTTGTAATATATGTATTATATATATATAGTGGTATTATATGGTATTGTATATAATATATGTATATATATTTGTTTTATTTATCATAAATATATATATATAATTTATATAAATATATATATATTAATTTTTATATCTAGATATATATGATTTTGTGATACGATGGACGACATCGGTTGACTATACTTTTCGGAAATAGTAAGTCGAGTGATCAGAAAATTGCTAGGTCGTTGGGGAAAGAGTAGTTCATCTGATTTTCCGTGAATGTATCGGTTTATTTGATCCAGCGGCTTGGACAAAAGTGAGTTCATCCTACGCTTTTAATGTTTTCAATGTTTATTATATGCGCAGCGGGGGATATAATTGCTTGTTTGTGAAATTGATACGCAAACTGTTTTCGGATACTTGGAAATATGATTCCTTCACTAGAGTGTATTATGCCTTTTTCTGATGTGACTGTTAGTTACCATGTGTTGGTAAGCGCTAACTGCAACTAAATAGATCATATTGGGTTTTGAACAACCCTTTCTATCGGGAGTGTTTTAAATCGTTGGGAATCCACTCATGTAAATCGGACATTTTGTATTTAACTGTATTAGGTGATTAGTATTTAGAAGAACGTGACAATAATCATCGGAACATAATTTCGGTATTACTGGGATGAAATGTGTTTAAGTTTCGGTACACGGGCTCGATTAGTTGAAAACCACTATTTTTTTTAAATAGATGACTTATCGTGCTAATGTTTATACGTTTTGGAACCAAAATATGCGATCTATGTGTTGTCATTGTAAAACTAATGAATTATAGACTCAATCGTTTTTGTTGACTATTTATTAAGATGTATCTCAGGTTACAATTGTTGTGTTTGATGGCTTGATGGAGGAATGCGGATATCAAGGAATCGAGACGCGCTCTCGGGTTGAAGTAGTGTCATAAACTAAAGAGTGTTTTAGAAATTCTAGTCGTGTTGTGACTTTTAGAATATTCTATATAATTGGTATTGGGACCTATGTAACTCTGATCTTTCTTATAAATGAAATTTGTTTTATAAATGTATCTTTGAACGTTTACTGGGACTCGTGTGCATGTATTGTGAAGTAGCACCCCAATGTTGTATTCCGCTGCGTATCGTAGTTTGGGGGTGTTACACTTTGGCTGTAGGGGAAGCGATCCATGAGAATGACGCTGTCCCGAATGTTGCTCCTAAGAATGCTAGAGATCCGCTCACTATTCTCCCTCATTGTATAAATATAACATTAAGAACAGGAAATTAAAAGAATTAGAATGATAAACTCCCCTGGGATTTGCTCAAGTGTGATCCCCATGGTTGGTTTCAAGAGGCTAAGATTGTGTGTTGTAATTGCTGTCTGCAAATGATGACAGCCAGGACTAAATCACATAGATTCCTGATTATAAATACTCCACCACAGTATGAGTTTCGTTTAGTGATACAGGTCCTGTATAAGATATAGGAAAAACCAATGCAATTCTATCTCGATACTCGATGGTTAGAAAACATAAAAACAAACTGTACAGGCAGTCGATAAGCCGTATCCCAAAACTAGGATACGCCGTATTGAGACCTGTAAAAAGTATTTGAAGTACGGGTCAGATTGTCAAATACGTCGTATCATATAATGAATATGCCGTATAGACAAATCTGACGATAAAGTTTTAAAATGCAGAAAAATAAAGGACTGGATAACGTCCAAACATTTAATACGCCGTATGGGTGGGGTTGGATATGCTATATTGATGTCTGAGAAGACAGACTCGATAAAATAATTTACAATCCGGGTTGTCTCCCAGCAAGCACTTTTCTTTACAGCGAAGTCTTTAAGTTAGACTTTCTTCAGGCTCTTCATTCCATCTCATGCACACTAATGTGCCCGCATGTAAGCCTTTCCACAGTCTTCTCGTCTTGAATAAATTCGGGTCCAAGGTCTAAAATTCCCTTGTAGAAACCCTTCAGCTTTTGGTACGAGTGCGAGATTCCATTCATCATATCTTGTTCACTTACCTTCAGTAATGGTGGGATCTTGTTGCATTGTTTGTCAGTAAGGTGTTTGAATATTAGATGTGATCACACCCTTTGATAAGTTATGCTATCATTACCATTGAGAATATCCCTACCCTATATCACTATTCGTCCTAACCCTTGCTTTTACTCGAGTGAGGAAATTGAATTTAATCATGTATGTCTATTCCATCATTATGGATGTGTTATTATGTGACCTTTGATGGCCTTTGCTTAACGTGCAATGATTTTGGTATAAACTCTAGTCCTATTCTTTATCTTATTCGAGTTAAGGAATGAATGCAACCATGTGCGTCTATTGCATCGTTATGGATGTGTATGTGTGGTTTGTCGCATTTTTTGGAATATTGGTATCGATAGAGATTAGAAAGAGTGATCAAACCCTTTAAACCTAAAAACCTAATTTACCTTTATAAACTTGTTACTCTCCTTCAGCATTTATGGTTGGAGATGTGTATCTTGCAAAATTCCTTATTGTCTCATACCTTATCCATGACTCGATCCCTTGAGCGGAATTACGCTACCTTGTTACCACATAGATTAGTCAAGTGATTTGAGTGATTTCATATTCCTATTTCGTGAGGTGTTTGGTTATGTACTAGTAATTGAACGAATAATTGCTTAAAGGAAAAATCGTTAACTACGGTTGGGATATATTTTCATGAATTTTATATAGTCTACTTGAGGACAAGTAGAATTCAAGTGGGGGATATTTGATGACATCAAATAACATCACTTTTATAACATCATTTATCCCATGTAAATTACCCATTTTGTATAATTATTGCAAGAATTGGTACTTAATCATTTATATTTGAGATTTGCAGTAATTATGGAGTACTTTGTGAAGATTAACTAAAAGGCACGCATTATGGAGCTTAAATGATGAAATCTGAAGAATATTGTTTTGGCATTCTATATGCCGTATCCATCAAGGAAGATACGGCGTATCTGTGCCTGCACTTCACAAGAAACCATGAAGAACTAAAGAGTTATACGCCGTATCCAGAAGACCAATATACGTCGTATCCTATATTGAGTAATTAAAGATTCTAGAAGATATTGAACATGGTCCCTACTCCAAGAAAACCCCCAATACGCCATATTGACCTTTCAGACAATACGGCCTATATACAAGCATAATTCCAGAACACTATAAATAGAAGACCTTAAAAACATGTTTTAGGTGTGCTTGACGCAGATGTTTTACGGATACCCCCCCCCCCCCCCCCCCCCCCCCCCTTCTCAATACAAACGTCGCTTTTCCCCTCCCTCACCCAAAGACCCCCCCCCCCCCCCCCCCCCCCATCCCCTCCTCCACCTCATGACACCCCCGTAACGCGCTTAATTCAATAGGAAAACACTTGTAATTCTTCATACTCTTCATAATCCGTTCAATTTTTTGGTATCTTAGTTTACGCAGTTAGGTTACCTTGCATTCTACGAAATCCGACTATCTAATGTCCAAACTTCATCCTCTTTTTTGTTGCAATTTTCTAATATTTTTGATTTTTTTTCCTTTTTAAAAAAAACATAAACATAAACATACTACGAATTTTGGTGTAATTTCACCATCTTTACGATCTCAATAAATCTGGATAATTTTTCCATAATCCTCCATATGTCGGATGTAACAAACTAATTGAAGTAGCAAAACATATGGAAAAACTATACTTTACATTTCCCATTGCCCCCCCCCCCCCCCAATTCATTTCTCGACCTTACCGGATGAAATCACTCGCGCATCTCGTGCCCATTGCATTGTCTCCCCCCCCCCCCACCCCCCCCCTCAACCCCCCCCCCCTCCACCCCCCCCCTCTACCCCCCCGACCTAAAATTTCCATTGCAATACAGGAAGTACAATACTTTACACAAAGGCAACTAGCAATCGATTAAGGACTTAATCTAATAGGGTAGGCTAAGGTGTAAAGGTGTAACGAACCAAATATTTATTGTGAAAAAGACATGAATATCTCAGCAGATTTTTCTAGGAGTGTCTTACTCTAAAAATGAGAGTAAACAAAATGGTTAATACGGGGGGTTAACTAAATAGTGTGGTTATTTAATATCACAACATATAGGCTTTTTGGGTGTATTCCTAGAAATTTACCAAAGTAGACAAGTTACTCCATCTATTTAAAATAGTACTTATTATTGTGGTATCAAATAGATATACCAAAACAAGTTCTAAAGTCCACATCACCAGCACACTCATAATTTTGTGGAATTTGGGTAAACATTTGGAAGCAGATAAGGCTAAATTCTCACAATATCTAACAAGGGTTATGTGTGCAGGTTATGTAACTAATAATTTCACAAAAGTATGCTTAAAAAAAATTAGGCATAAATTAAGCATTTTATTATAAAAAATAGGACAAGTAAGCGTTCTAATTCTCCTCCCCCACTTGAAGTATACAACGCCCTCATTGTATAAATATAACATTAAGAACAGGAAATTAAAAGAATTAGAATGATAAACTCCCCTGGGATTTGCTCAGTGTGATCCTCCATGTTGCGTTTACGAGCAAGATTGTGTGTTGTAAATGCGTCTGCATTGCAGCAAGACTACAACACATAGAATTCCAGATTATAAATACTCCACCAAAAGTCATTTTCGTTTAGTAAGGTCCTGTATAAGATATAGGTATAAACCAATGCAAATTTCTATCTCGATCACTCGATGGTTAGAAAACATACAAAACAAACTGTATAGCGCAGTCGAATAAGCCGTTCCCAAAATAGGATAGCCGTATTGAGACCTGTATAAAAGTATTTGAAAGTACGGGTCAAATTGATCCAAATACGTCGCTTATCATATAATGAATATGCCGGTATAGACAAATTGCCGAATAAAGTTTTAATATGCAGAAAAATATAAAGGGGGGGGGTGGGGGACATGGGGATAACGTCCAAACATTTAATACGCCGTATGGGTGGGGTTGGATATGCTATATTGATGTCTGAGAAGACAGACTCGATAAAATAATTTACAATCCGGGTTGTCTCCCAGCAAGCACTTTTCTTTACAGCGAAGTCTTTAAGTTAGACTTTCTTCAGGCTCTTCATTCCATCTCATGCACACTAATGTGCCCGCATGTAAGCCTTTCCACAGTCTTTCGTCTTGGAATAAATTCGGGTCAAGTCTAAAATTCCCTTGTAGATATATGAGAGTATATATGACCTTAGCTTTTGGTTACGGTGCGAGGATTCCATTCATCATATCTTGTTCACTTACCTTCAGTAATGGTGGGATCTTGTTGCATTGTTTGTCAGTAAGGTGTTTGAATTTTAGATGTGATCACACCCTTTGATAAGTTATGCTATCATTACCATTGAGAATATCCCTACCCTATATCACTATTTGTCCTAACCCTTGCTTTTACTCGAGTGAGGAAATTGAATTTAATCATGTATGTCTATTCCATCATTATGGATGTGTATATGTGATTTGTCGCCTTTGCTGGTTTACGACTTTAGGTAAAAACTACTAGTCCTATTCTTTATCTTATTCGAGTTAAGGAATGAATGCAACCATGTGCGTCTATTGCATCGTTATGGATGTGTATGTGTGGTTTGTCGCATTTTTTGGAATATTGGTATCGATAGAGATTAGAAAGAGTGATCAAACCCTTTAAACCTAAAAACCTAATTTACCTTTATAAACTTGTTATCCTTTTTTTTTAGCTTAGTGGTGGAGATGTGTATCCTTGCCCCAAGCCTATGATATAATATTATCATGATTCGCAGCAATTGAGCGAATGGTTACATGTTACCACATAGCATTAGTCAAGTGATTTGATGTGATTTTCAAATATTCCTATTTCGTGAGGACTTTGAGGTGTTTGGTTATGTACTAGTAATTGAACGAATAATTGCTTAAAGGAAAAATCGTTAACTACGGTTAGGATATAATTTCATGAATTTTATATAGTCTACTTGAGGACAAGTAGAATTCAAGTGGGGGATATTTGATGACATCAAATAACATCACTTTTATAACATCATTTATCCCATGTAAATTACCCATTTTGTATAATTATTGCAAGAATTGGTACTTAATCATTTATATTTGAGATTTGCAGTAATTATGGAGTACTTTGTGAAGATTAACTAAAAGGCACGCATTATGGAGCTTAAATGATGAAATCTGAAGAATATTGTTTTGGCATTCTATATGCCGTATCCATCAAGGAAGATACGGCGTATCTGTGCTTGCACTTCACAAGAAACCAAGAAGAACTAAAGAGTTATACGAACGTATCCGAGGACCAATATACGTCGTATACCTATATTTGGTGTAATTAAAGATCTAGAAATCATTGAACATGGTCCCTTCTCCAAGAAAACCCCCAATCCGCCATATGACCATCGACAATACGTTACTTTTTTTTTTTTACATGGCGTATCAAAGTTAATTCCAGAAATATATAATAGATGGACCTATAATAAATTGTTTGTGTTTTATAAACGTATCTTTGAACGTTTACTGGGACTCGTGTGCATGTATTGTGAAGTAGCACCCCAATGTTGTATTTCGTTGCGTATCGTAGTTTGGGGGTGTTACACTTTGGCTGTAGGGGAAGCGATCCCTGAGAAGAGTCCCTTCCAGAAGAATCTTGAAAAGCCCAATTCCAAGATCGTTGTGGCTAGGGAGAAAAAAGATCAGCAGAACCTTGTAAAGGCGCAAGCTAAACGTGCCAAGGAGGGAGGTTCGGAGGCTCCTCGGAAGAAAAGGAAAGTTCGTATGAACCCAGAGTCGGACCTTACTGGTTCGGAGAGGTGTCTTTCCCCTCCTTCTCTTCATCATGTTGCTCCTAAGAATGCTAGAGATCCGCTCACTATTGTCCCGAATGACGCTGCTAGGACTGCTGCTAACATCGAGAAGGAAGTGGTTGACTTGAGCGGTAATACCCGTGTGACTACCCCACCAGCCACCGTTAACCAGCCCTCACCCCGTCTCGAGCTTGACGATACTCATAAGAACACTACTTCTGACGGTATGTTCTTCACTCTTTATTCCGGTGTGTCCTTTTGTGAACGACTCTTGCTAATTGTTTTCTTTGTGTAGCAAACTCTTTACATTCCACTCTTCATGAAGATACCAAGGAAGGCAAAGTAGACAGTCGATTTGTGCCCAACTGGGGGCTTCGTGATGAACTTCGTATATGTACCTTCAGTGCTTGCAAGGAATTAGTCTCACATCTAGCGACCCCGGCTGAAGAAGAATTTTTAGGGAACTTGACGAACGTCGAAGTGGTCAGTCGTGCTTATCAATTGTTGGGTCAGTGCGTGCTGTCATAAGGTGAGCTTTTGAAGAGGCATGAACAGCTCAATCATGATTATGTTTATTTATGCAACCGTAGTGATGTCACTTGATGGAGTTGGACCATTTAAGGACGGACCTCCAAAGAGATATACAGGCTTGCAGTAGGCTGTCAAAGGAGCTTAGTTTGTTGGATGCTGCTCACTCTGTATGTCCGGACAGGGAGAGGGAGTTGTTAGATAGGGTGAAGGATCTAGAGAAAGAAAGGGATGACTGGAGGCAAACTGCCTCGGATCAGGTTGAGAGGATCAAGGGTTTGTAAGAGGCTCTTGAGCCTAAGTCAGTACAGCTGGCTATGGCTGAGGGAAAGATGAAAGTGTTAGAGGATGAAAAGGCTGTTCTTATGGCCAAGTTAGACCGAGCTAAGAGGGACCATCACAACCTTGTCCGGGAGTTCATTCTGACAGTGGTCAAGAGAATTCATACAAGCGTCGAGTATCAACAGAGTTTGGCTGCTCCGGTCAGCGTATACTTCACCGCCGGTTTGTTAGATGGTTTGAGTCTGGGTAGGACTGAGGGTCAAATTGTTGCAATGCTATCGGAGACCCGAGACTTAGATATTGAGGGCTCAAAGTCATGGGAGGCAAAGCATGACGAGATCTTCACCATGCAGTATCCTTATGTTCAGAAAGTTGTTGCCTCCTACCATCTTCTAGTGGATGACTTGATGAAAATATCACCTGATGTTCCTCCACCCCCTCCTAAAGACAGAGTCTAGACCTCTGCTGCAAATGACACCGGTGATGCTACTCGAACGTCTCCTCCAGCAGTCCAAGAGACTACAGCTGATACCCCTTTCAAAACCACCACTTGATTTGTTTCTTTTATTTATGTTAACACCCCTGAGGTGATGTAACTTAGCTCCTATCTGTAATTAAACGTTTTGGAATCATGTAATTGAACGTATCTTGGAATGAATGAATGTTTATGTTGCTTTTCGTAATAAGACATTCTAGTCCTTCACCAATAGTAATAAACCAACAAGACAGACAAAATCACACATACATGGCCGTAATGACGGAATAGACATATGTGATTGCTGGCATCCTCATTCGAGTAAGACCAAAGGATATGAATTAGGAAAGGGAAAATAATATTTGTTAAATAAAAAGAACAAAACAAATAGATTAAGTCCAAACAAATAAGGTACAGTGTTGCTAGCACTTTCCCGACCGCACCCATGAAAAAGACACGAAAATATAGACACAAACGTCTTGATCATAGATCAACAAAAACAACCTTAGTTGGCGTTCCCGTAACAGTCAACTCCCAATCGTCCATAATATACATACTTTACAAAAATTAGTGGCGATATCTACCACTTTATACAAAACTTTACATCATTGATTTATAACACGTATCAACGAATAATCAATCCTTCAAATAATGATATCAGTTTAAGCTTATACGAACCGACTATCTAATCGTCCAAACTTCATCCTCTTTTTTGTTGCAATTTTCTAATATTTTTGATTTTTTTTCCTTTTAAAAAAAACATAAACATAAACATACTACGAATTTTGGTGTAATTTCACCATCTTCACGATCTCAATAAATCTGGATAATTTTTCCATAATGCTCCATATGTCGGATGTAACAAACTAATTGTGAAAGTAGTAAAACATACTGAAAAACTACTACTTTTACATTCCCATTGCATTGAGCAATTTCTCGACCTAACCATGGATGAAAAATCAACACGTGCCCAATTGCATTGTGCAATTTTACCGACCATACCAGAGATAGAAAATTTCCATTGCAATACAGGAAATACAATACTTTACACAAAAGCAACTAGCAACCGATTAAGGACTTAATCTAATAGGGTAGGCTAAGGTGTAAAGGTGTAACGAAACAAATATTTGGTGTGAAAAAAGACAGGAATGGCTTAACAGGTTTTTCTAGGGGTTCAGAGAAGTGGCTACAGACAAGATTTGTCTAAGGGGTGTCTTACTCTAAAAAATAAGAGTAAACAAAATCGTTATATACCATTAGTAGGTTATTTAAAGATCACAGACATATAGGCTTTTTGGGTGTATTCCTTTAGAAATTACCAGAGTGAACAAATTACTGATTCATCGTAATTAAAATTAGTACTTATTATATAGCGGTCTCAAATAGATTATACAGAATCCAAGTTCTAAAGTCCACATCACCCAGCCACACACACATAATTTTGTGGATTGGGTACACATATGTGGGAAGCATAGAAGGGCCTAAATTCCTCACAATATCTGATACAAGGTTATGTTTGCAGGGTTATGTAACTAATAATGTTTATCAACAGCAAAATTGTGCTTGAAAAAAGAAAATTAGCATAATTTAAGCTTTTAATAAGAATAATAAGACAATAAGCGATCAATAATCTCCTCCGCCCACATGAAAGTATACAGACAGACCCTCATTGTATAAAATATAACATTAAGACTTAGGAAAATAAAAAATTAGAACATAAGACCTCCCGTGGCGATTCTGCTGCAGTTGGGGTATCCGCCAGTGTTTCGTTTACAGCAAGATTTTGAGTTTTCGTAATTACTTCTGCATTGGCACAAGCGACTACAACACTCAGAATTCCCCAGATTGATAAATACTCCACCAAAAGCATTTTCTTTGTTAGATACAAGGTCGGATATGAAAGAGATAGAAAAACCAATACAATTCTATCTCTGATACTCGAAGGTTAAGAAAAACAAAGAAAAAAAGACATAAACACACAACTATAACAGGCAAGTCGATACGCCGTACCCCATAAACTAATGATACCCTGTACTGAACCTATAAATTAGTAATCGATGAATACGAATCAAGATTGTCAAATACGGTTATGTACATAATAATGAATATGCCAGTATAGACCACATCATAGTCGTTGTTCGACTTCCTCTTACCTTCATAATGGTGGATCTTGTTAGGGTGTGCATAAGTTGTATGATCATAAGGTTTTTGAATTTTAAGATGTGAACAGTCACATTCCCTTTTGATAAGGTTAGCTATCTATTACCGCATTTAAGAAAATCCCTACCGCTATAATCACTTCTTACGTCCTAGCCCTTGCCTTTTTAACTCCGAGTGAGGAAATTGGAATTTAATTCATGTATGTCTATTTTCCATCGATTATGGATGTGTATATGCTTATTTGTACGCCCTTGTGTTGGTTCTTACACTTTAGGTAAAAACTACTAGTCCTATCCTTTATCTTATTCAAGTTAAGGAATGAATGCAACCATGTGCGTCTATTCCATCGTTATGGATGTGTATGTGTGGTTTGTCGCATTTTTTGGAATATTGGTATCGATAGAGATTAGAAAGAGTAATCAAACCCTTTAAACCTAAAAACCTAATTTACCTTTAAAAACTTGTAACTCCTTAGCTTTAGGGTGTGAGATGTGTATCCTTGCGCAAGCCGTATGATAAATTGACTTACTCATGATCAGAAAGCACATTTGAGCGATTATTTACATGTAACCAACATAGATTAGGTCGAGTGATTAGATTGATTCATAGTTCCTATTCGGGAGGTGTTTGGTTATGTACTAGTGAATGTAACGAATGAATTGGCTTAAAAGTAAAAATTCTTAACTAAAACCTACGAGTTGGGAGTTACATTTACACAGAATTTTCCTATAGGATCTAGTAAACTATGAGGACAAGTAGAATGCAAGTGGGGGGATATTTGCATGACAATCTAAATAACATACACTTTTATAGGCATCATTATCCCCATGTAAGATTACCCCATTTGTATAATTATCAAGAGTAGGTACTAATAATCAGTTATATTTAGTGGGGGGGGGAGGGGGTGTGCAGAAAAATATCGGCAGTACTTTGTGAAGATAGACTAAAATGCACGGCATTCTGGATCTTAAATGCAATGAAATCTGAAGAATACTGTTCTGGCAATTCTATATGCAGTATCCATCAACGAAGATACGTCGTATATTGTGCGCTATGGCACTTCACAAGAAAACCACAGAAAACTAAAAGATTATAACGCCGTATCCAGAAAGACCAATATACGTCATACTATCCTATATAGAAGTAATAAAAATTCTGGTAAGATATTGAACATGTTCCCTACTCCAAATAAAACCTCTAGATATAACGGCCCATATTTGACAATCTCGACCATTATTAATACGGCGTATCGAAGAAAATTCCAGACACTATAAAATAAATAGAAAGTGAAAATACCTATTAAAACATGTTTTAAAAGGTGTGCATTGAGATCATATTTTCTGATACCATTATACGCACAAAGTCCATTTTCAAAAGATCAAGCAGAACAATAGAAGGAGTCGCTGCAAATAACGAGCTATAATTCCATAGGAAACAACCTGTAATTCTCATACGTCTACTAAACGTTTATCAATTTTTGGTTATCCACATTCGTTAAACTCATTATAGGTTAACACTTATTGTGTCCGTTATTATGGCTGTGTAATACATTACAATGTTATGGGCTAATACCCTTAGGTATGTCAGCCATTTGATGTATGATTTTAATATGAGAATGTTTAGGTGTTGTTTACTATAAATCTGATTTGCTTATGATTCTCCTCATCGTTCGATTTGATGATTTATGTTTAGATTTATGTTCGAAACAATTCATCAACCCAAAGGGACATGCTAATTATTATAGGCTTAACTATAAACATGAGAAGTGAAAGAAAAGGTATAAGGCTAAGTTGATCATAATCAGCTCAACTGGTCCATGAAGAGTGATTACCGACGCAAGAGTTTAAGCTAGATAACCTCACGAGATGTGCTCTCCATGTTGCAATTTTATATTATCGTAGAATTCACATAGGATCACAAATATTGACTCTGATCTTTAGCCATTCTAGTATTTAGTTGAGACCAATGATTTGGACTACAGGAATGGACCTAGGATAAACTAATAACATTCTGTAATTTCCCCTTGGTAAATGACTCTCAAAAACAAGTGACTAAACGATGTTATATAAAAGTATTTAAGTAGGGAAGTGGGTAAAGTCTTTGATGGGTTAGGGTTTAAATAAAGATCACTTACCATTATTAAATCTTCTATAGAAAAAATAATTATTTAAGACAGCGAATAGAAAATATTAACTATGATGCGGATGCGTTTATTTTTGATGTATTTCCGAACGTTCTATGTTTTAGTAAAATTTTGATAGAATTCGACGTGTCTAGGTTTTAGGAAGAAGTACCGCCTAAATCTAGAAAAGATATAACCCTCGAAATAAGTCATTCATTGCACTAAATAAACAAACCAACATTTTATTTGATTAATCATGGTTAATACAGTTTCCTTATAATTGGCTTAACCTCTCTTCTATCTTTTGATTATTTTCTTGTGTGTGTTTTGGTAGCGAAGTAGAATTAAGTCACCACCAAACATGTGCCAATCTCTTAGACTGAAAACCCCCCTTATCTGTTAGAATTAGGTTTAGCATAGGTTTAACTTAGAATAAACATAGATTATAACTAACATAGATAAACTAAAATACTGATAGAACTAAGAATTAAAACTCTCGCTCTTAGTGATCGACACCCTACTTACCAACGAAGCTACATTTGATCAGGTACACTGCCCGTTAGTGTTGTTTTTAGGTATAGTCGGCAAAATATAAATGTAAAACTTGATAAATAAAATACCTACACTCAACGACACGTCACACTCCAAAGCTAACTCAAGTTTGATCATGTGATGGCTAAAGGCACTGAGATCCAAGACCTTTCTGGGTGTCCGTGATGACTCATAAGTCCTTCAGCTAGCGAGCTCGTAATTACAGAAGTGTTATCAAAGAAAAAGATAAAGCTTTTCGAATCAAGAGATATGATTACTATTATCAGCGAGGTAAGACAAAGCTAGGAGTTTCGAGCTGAGACAAAGGTCTGGGCTGAAAAACACTCTTTGCAATCTCTTATTGCAAACATTTACGTATAGTAAAATCTATTATTGTTTCAACCAGAAGAACCTGCTCATGCAGAGGAAGACGAAGACAATGATATGTTATGCCATGTTGAGGCATAGATCATAAACGAAACATGTGATGTTGCGGGTAAAATTCTTTTAAAAAGAATTTTAGTCAAGTTTTAAATTTATAACAAACCGGCGAACCGTATACTCGCCCTAACGGCAGATAACCCGTTCGAATATATGCATTAGTTTGTGTAATCCGGGCGACTGTTCCAAGAGCTAAGATTTCTGAGTCTAATTTGATTATGTCACGTAAATTGTTTTAATTTGATTTAACTAACTATAGAAAAGTAATGCATTAAAGGTAAAATGATAAAGAATTTCAGGCTGAGAAACAAGCAGCTAACTTAACCCATGTGCATTACTAAATGCAATCGATTTCATTTCCGTAGCATTGTTCAAATTATAACTTCCATTAAGTTCTAAGATCGAACAACCCTAAAGTTGAGATTTAGTCTGTCCTATGATCTCACTCTCGAGCCGACTATTCCCTAGATCAGCAACAGTAGCATCAATTTTATTTTTATCCACCTAACTATCCTTAAGACCAATCTATAATCTAAACCGATTATTAACCCCTTTGAAAAGTTCATGTCTTTGTTAAGTATTAAGATGGTAAAAGCCATTAAAATAAAAAAGAAAAAAAAATTAAAAAAAAGATTGTGAGTAAAGTCCTACTCTACCTAGTACCTAGTACCTCCTCTAATCCCAGTTCAACAGGGTAAGTCTTTAACAACAGATGAACTAAGATCTAATAAGCCAACAACACCTATACTACCAAATCACGGGACTCTCTGAAATGAGGCAATAAATCTGAACAGTAAACAATAATCAGATCAATAGCACTTTACAGGTTTGGCAGCACAAACTGTGATTACCGCTCTGGTAAACTAGCAATGCAAGAATTAATAAAGTAACCATTTATTCTGAATCATCATTTGTTCTTAGTACAGGAATGTGTCTATGAATATTAAATAATACAAGAAATTAAGTAAAGTGACGTCTCCCTTGTGACCTTCTGGGATTATCTATTAGGACCTTTGGTGGCGTGGTTCCTCTCGCCTTTAATATACTAGATGAGTGTAGGAAGTAAGTGATGATGAATGAGCCGGATGAGGGCTCTATATATATATTTTGAAACTCTTACAGTGTAACCCTTATGAGACATTACGCCATAAAACCTATGCGACTAAGGCTTCTATCTACGAGGCTAAAATTGGATGTTCACGACACGGCATTAAAAACCTTTTTGCCTATATTGCCTGTAACGCTGACTCCGATAAGTTCCTCTTCTATAATATGAAATGTTCGAACTCGTAAATTGGAAGGCTTTACGCCGGAAAATATGATACTCATTTTTCGTGAAAATATGTTTCGCGGAATCCTCGAGATGTAGCCTAACAAGCCCTGAACTCTTTACTTTAGTGCATGTTCATGTCCAAAATCACTTAGTTTCTAAAATGCTTACGTGTCCCGAAACTAAATATAAACAATTAAGAGTGTTTCAGACATTTATAACCATATAGTATTTAAGTGGTTGTCATAAGGAATTTGCTTATTAAATCTTTTAACATTTTTTATTCAAAATATCCCCCTACTTGACTTCTACTTGCCCTTAAGTAGACCTGTTAGAATAATTCTTAAAAAGATATCCCCCAATTTAACTTGGAAAATGGAATGTTATAAGTCTTACTTATTCTTTAGGAAAACATCAGACCGAACACCTCACGAAAGGATCGGAATAACACCTCAACTCTCATTACTAATCGAAGTGAGCATTTCGGGTGATCACGAATTGCACAGTCATATCATGTATTCTGATCATAAACTTGGAATAGTACACAATCCTCGCACCAACTAGACTTAGGTCTAAACCATCGCAAAGCAACATGGTGACAAACAGTGTACAAGAGTGAATCATCTCGGTTCCTTTTCCATATGCTTACACCAACCCAAAAAGCTCAAAACACATATACCATCCATAAGCAGGAAAAGGCATACATTATGCAATCAATTGCACATTCGACAAAATCAATGGTCGAATGTAGAACAAAGTCAGGAATATGACAACATGAGACAACAATAAATTTTGGGTAAATAAAAACACAAACAGAATATGTCCTAAAGTAATCTAAGTTGTCATAACTACTACTATCTATCCATATTTCAAGAGTCTAGTTCGAAAATAGATCTTCAATAATGGGCTACTAGTTTCATACTCATAAGTCATTAGATGCTTATATTGCACCCAATTGAGCATTATTAACATATGGATCGCGTATATTTCCAAACATATGTTTTAAATATACTACTGCTACAGATTTTATAATCGTTTTATTATTGCCCCTGCAGCATTTGATATAATACATACGTCCCCCCACTTGAGATGAACAATATTGAAAGTAATGATATAGGGGGTCTTTATAGATCATTAATGATTGGTCTTCCACGAATGCATAAAATTTCTGTACCCATTCCCCCAAACCATGAACCTAAGTAGCCAGAGATTTCAACACGAAGAAAACTAAAGACTACAAGGTAGGCTAAGGTGAAATAGTGTAACAAAACATATAGGGTTTAAACATGGATTGGCTTAACATGGTGATCTAGGGGTATCTTGCACTAATATTGAGTGCAACAAAGGGTTTTACACGGGGAGGTTGACAAGTCAGTTAGACAAGTCAATAAACACACACACATATAGGCTTTTTCGGTGATTTCCTAAGACATTTCCTTCTTGAACCGTTTATTCTAACTAACCAATTAGGTCTTGACAAGATGAACAGGCCAAGTTCTAAAGTCTACAATGCTACCAGCACACTCAGATTTTTGGTGGATTTTTGTATAATAGATGGAAATGGAATGATAGGATTAACCT
>BQNB010084430.1:2579-28754 GCA_026074375.1 Tanacetum coccineum | reverse complement strand
ATCCGTTTAACATCTCATGTATAACGATATCATATCAACTCACCCGTTTAACATCTCATGTATAATGATACCATCTCGACTTATCTTTTCACCATCTCATGTATAACAATATCAAATCGTCTAATCCGTTTAACATGACTTGAAATAATCCCTATGTCAAGATTCTGTATTCATTTGTCTCTTTACCTTATCAAATGAAACGCCCTTGACTCGAGTATTTTTTTTTAAACGTGAAAAAGTTATTGACCCTTGACTATTTCATGAACCGGCCCAGACCAATCAAACCGGACCGAACCTACAAAACCGGGCTCTATTCCTCTTCCCACCTCAAAGACTTCAAAGACTTGGGTGGTGAAAGCAAAAAAAATTGATGAAAAAAAGGTGCCTTGTTTCTTCTCCCAAAATTTCATTATAAAAAAAACCCAAAACTTTCCCCCCATCTACTTTCACAAACCCTTACCCTCTCTAACCTTCACTTCACAGCCGCTTAACACAACTTAACCACTGTCACACATCACAACTATCGCTCACCAACGCCACCGTCATAAGCGACGTTCATCACGCAACCAAACCAACAAGAGACTAATTGAATTAAGAGGTATAAAATTGCTACAATTCATGTCGTTGTTCAATTAACATTCTTAATATCTCATAAATGTTATTCTTAAATTTGAATCACAAATAAGTTCTGTTTTTTATACCCTTTTTTTATTGTTTCTTGTTGATCAAGTTAGTGTTTTTGTTGAAATTTGTTGATGTGTTGTTTAATTTATTGTTTTTTTTGGAGTTTATTGTCGCTTTATAATAGGGGCCTGAGACCTGAATTACCTATCCTAAATGAGGGTTTTTGTGTGTCCAGGAGTTTCAGGCCTGATTTTGCTATGATAAAGGAGGGTTTTTGTGTGTCTTATTTTGCTGTCATGAATGGGTTGTTCGGTAAAGCTTTTTGCTCTCACAAACCTAAGAGCTTGTACTTGACTACTTGTACATATATAGTGTAAGATTATTAGCTGTCTTCTATAATTGATGAAGTGATCTAATAAGCATTATTCCTTTGAGTGGGGCTTTTTGGAAACACGTACGCTTTTAAGAACAAGTTACCCAAACACCTCCTGATGGCATAAGCTAACATGTCCTAAACTAGTACTCATTATGTTATTGAATGGTACTTTCTGAAAACACATAAGCTTTTGAGCATAAGTTACCCAAACACATCCTCAGGCATAAGCTAACATGTCCTAAACAAGTAATGTCGAAGAAAAACACATGCTCCTAAAACAACAAGTTACCATCTCCCCATTTAATGTATATTAGTAAACTTTGCATTCCCCCCCCCCTTAAAAAACCTAACATTACATACTTTTATTATGATCAAAGTTACGTTATCCCACATCGACCCAATACAAACAGGCGCAATCCTCATAGGCAGAAGCATAAAAAACATTTCTACACAGTACTCATAATATTACTACATTTACATTTATACTGGTTATTTGGTTTGGATTTTTTATTTTTGAATGTATTTATTTTTATTAACAAGGTTGAACTTTCTATTATACTCTTAACCCATTATACAAATGGTCGCTCAATCTATGAAATAAAATCCCCCCCCTCCCTAACTCACGCCCATAATAACCCCCCACAACCCAAACATCCTCCAAACAACCCCACCAAAACAAAACAAACCTCAAACAAACAAACCAAACCAACATAAACACACAAACCACCAATTCCACGAAACACTCAACCTTTTTTTGCTTTTACTCTCTTCCCAAACTGACACACCAATATGTAACTAATACTACCTTCCTGAGCAAACTACCCCAAACCCCCCCCTGGAGACGCAAGGCAATATTCAGCAGAATGTCAGAAATTAGCAAATTCACTAAAAAATATAAAAACAGAACAAGAACGAAAGCCTGTAAGTATTTTTGTTAATAGAAAATGTCTAACCACAACTCACCAAAATCTAAACATCAATAAAACACACCACAAAAACTTAATACACTGCGTAGCTGTGTGCGAATATTTAGAACCAAGAAGTGAACAACACCCATGATCTCATTTTCACCTCATCCTATCCTCTCTTATCTATTCCCCTACTGACTTAACTAATCATGTATCCAGCTATTCTTTCTCTCTTATCATAATCTTTCATACGTCCATATCGTATTTAAAAAACCACCCCAACAAACTATAATTACACAAGAAAAAAACACGCTAATGGAAGGATCATTTTTGTGAGCCAGTTACTGTTCTTGATCAACTGCCATCATCATAACTATAATCACAATCCATCACATAACCAACACCGAACTCGTTTCCTTGTTAACCCACCTCCTCCCCACCCCTAAAACCGCTCCACTCCACATATCCAGCACCGATCACCCATTCAAAGACAAAACACACATATACACCTACATCCACGTACCCAATTAAAAATTATTCCAACTACCTTGGTGAACCCAGGGGTCTTTTTTATAAAAAAAATTATAAAAATGGTTCCTAAACCAACCAATTCTACCCACTGTCCAACCCCCATCCCCAAATACAAACTCCCTTCGTTCGAAAATATTGAACCTCCCAGCCCACGTCGCCTCCTCCACATTAAGATGCACCCCATTTGTCCTCCACCAACCTCACAAATTACTTCTTACCCTGAACACATTTAATTGACAAAAATAACAAACCAGAAGAAGTCAATCCAAGACCTGAACGACCAGATGACGGGGCGTTGATCACACCGATTCCTCTCCCCCATCTGCACTAATTCTAAGGGTGAGTTGTGTAATCGTTCACTATCATTCTAACTCAATTCACACCATCACTTCCCATACCCTTCCTTCCATATGCCCAAGGCTGTAGCGTTATCAAGCAAATCCTAATATACTCCCATATGCGTTCTCGGTGAGAGCAGCGGCCTAGATTGCGACAGAAACAGGAGTTCTCTAGCATTACCATCTCCAACCCTCACCATACACTGACAACCTCCTCCCTACACCCCCACAACCAAAGTTCACTAGCCCCCGTATCCCCCCCCCCCCCCATCCATACCCCCAGCCCAACCCGCCTGACAACTCCCCCCAGCTTGCTACCCTTATAGACTGAAATATTTGGATTCATTTCCCATCACACTCCCCACGCTCCAGGTACACCACTAACCACCATATTGACGCCCCCCCCTCACATTTTGGGTGGATTATTGAGGGTTTTTGTGCTAGTCCCTATAATTACCTAACTAATCTTAACCGCAGTATTCACTTTACTCACTACAGCACTGTCTTTATACTACAACCTCGGGGGTTTTTTTATTATTAAATGGTCATCGGTCTTGGGAGTCATAACAAAAATTTAACTATGGGGTCTAACTCATACCCCTTACTTCTTTTCTTTCGGCGGCGTATATTGCATGCTATGTTTAAATATATTACGCACTCATAAAACGTCTGACAATCATTATACAGGACCACTCCAACTGCCCACAAAGCCATGCCGACTAATACTACGAGCCTTTCTTAGGATTTTTCCACTGCAAACGCGGCAGCATTTTTATCCCCAGCCCTTACACCATCCGTTTGCACCTTTGTCCCACAAGATATCTATAGAATTACCCCGATACCCCCTCCTTACCACTGGCCTTTCCCCCTCCCACCCCCGCCCCCCCCATCCCCACCTACACAATTGTGAGATGTTTTCCCTGTGTGGTTTTGCTTGCTCCACATCAAGGGGCTGTCCGTCCCCCCTAGCGCTCCCCCTTTGTGGAGTTACCACACGTTTATCCTCACACGTAATTCTCGCCAACACCCTTTCCAGCTTCAGCTTCTTCTCTTCTGCATCAGCCAAAACCCTTCCACCCTAGACACAGCCCACACCTCCCCCCTCCACCCATTGATATCCACCCCACCTCACCCCTGTACCCAAAAACTTTTTAAATGCCGACCACCCTCTTATCTCCCTCACTTCATCTCGCAAAGATCCCTTCCTCCTTTATTAATAATTAGCTTCACTTGATTGACTATGTAACTAACCGCAGTAGGTATCAATAATTATCCCCACCATTTTCATGCCCACTAAAAACATAACTACCCGCCACGCATCCCCCACCAAATACCTAATAACAACGACCCTATGGCCTATAGCCCAGACACCCGTCAATGTGTTTGAACAACATTCCTCCTCCTCAGTGCGGTTGGGGTTAAATCCGTCACAGTTGTCGTGGTTGAAGCGCGGCGTGTATCTTGTGGCGGGCGTCTCTGATGACTTTTATCACTAAATATATAATATTGATAAACTATAAAAACTACAATAAGGTCTAAAAACATCAACAATATCAATTATACCGAGTAAGTAGTATAAGATTGTTCCCAGAGGTATCTTTAATCCCCGAACGATGTGCTGAGCTGGAGAACGCCCAATTCAGAAAATTGGAGTTGAATTTTGAATTACACTACACATCTAATAGCACACACTAAAAATGAATACTAGCTACGAAATTTTCATACACGAAAATTACAAACGTGAGCTAAAACTGAAATTTAAAATCTAAAGCACTTACGTTTTAAAACAAATTTTAACCTAAAAAACACAACCTAAAAATCACAAATTTAAAAAGAAAATTTTAGGAAAAAGAATTGGAATTTTTTAACTATTTTTGAATTTTTTATGAATTTTTAAAGAAAAATGAATTAACAAAAATAAACTTTTTCTAAAAATTAACACTAAAATTTTACTTTTATTTTTCAAAAATACTAGATTTAAAAAGAAAATTTTCACAAAAAGAATTAAAAATTTTCAACTATTTTTCTATTTTCTATGATTTATTAAAGAAAAAGAAATTACTTAAAACCTATTTTAATTCCTAGAAAATACAAATTAAACTGGAAAAATAAGGAAAAATTGTTTTTATACACTAGAAAGGTGCAGAAATCGAATGGCATAAAAAGCCCTAATTTTTATACCCTAATTGTACCTTAATTTTGTCAATTAAAACTAAACCCTAATTTTATTTAAACTAATTTCAAAATTATTAAAAACTATTTTATTATTCTAAAAAGACAGGGTAGAAAGTGTAATAAAAGAAAGAAAAGGGTAGGCGGGGTAACTACTTGAAATTTACACTGCAGTGAAAACGGGTACCCTTCAACTATTGCAATATTACAAAACAGACCCTACGCTATGGCTTATTTTTGGCTTATTAAAAAATTGAAAATAAGCAAAAACTTAAAACTACAAAGTTATTAAGGAGCTTATACTCTACAACTTTAATGAAGGCACTTTCTACTTTTAACAACTCAATAAGCTAAAAACTAAGCATTTTAAATCTGTTCACAGAAACAAGGGCTTAACTAGCTTTTTAACACTTTAGCTTATATCTAGCTTATTTCTAGATGAAAGTTAAAACCAAAAGATGATACTTGATGCTTATGATGTGTACTAGAGATATCTAGGAAGAAATAAGGAGAAAGTTAACAAGTTTAACAAGAAATGTGCTTTCAAAAAGTGCAAGTTCAGCTTAATACTGAATTTAAGCTTTTTCTAATAAGCTAAACAGCTTATTTCTAAACCTTAGAAGCTGACCTTTTAGAGTTAAGCTATGCTAATGATAAAGAACTATTCTGGATAAAAGGATTTTAAAATTCACAATTAGAACTAAGAAATCAAGAAGAAAATAAGCATGAGATATAAACTGCTATTGTACTAATTTTGCAGGTTCACTAAAGCTAATCTAAAAGCTTATGTTGAAAATTAAAAGATGAAATAAGTAAAACTACTAGGATACTTCTAAAGTGCTTATTTCTAAACTCTAACTACCAATTTTAAAAACTTAAAGTCAAATAGAAAAGTGACTAGCAACAACAGTATTAACTGTTGTTGCTGATGCATTTGACCAACTCCCTAGTGCAAGACTCTTTAAACCTACTAAATTCTTGTATCTAAACCTGCTTCAAACAATTTTGAACACTAGAAAGCTATAAATCTCTTAATGCTAAAACTTCTTCACTCTCTAAAATGCCTTGGTGCTAGGAAGGTTTATAGAACCTTAAAACTTTAAAAAACTACAAGTTAATTCCTGAAACCTATCTAAAACTTCATTATACCACTTAACACAAATGAGTAAAGTATTTTGACAGGTTTACTTTAACTTTAAAAGTCAAATATACCTAAAACCAAACACTCCTTAAGTCTTACTGTCAAAACTAAAATGCACTCAAAATCTATTTTCAAGCTAAAGCTTCTAAAACCTTTTATCTACTCAAGCTAATACTAATCTAATTAAGCTAAATGAGCTTTAAAACCTAAAGCTTATTAGGAAAAATAAGCTACTTTCTCTCCTAGCTTCTTACTACTAAATATGACAGAATTAAAAGCTAAATTGAATCTTAATGATTCTAACTAATACAGCTTAAAGACATTTTAATTTTTAAACTAGCTAAACAATATGAACAGGATTAAGCACAAGGAATAACAAAAGAATAAGCTATATAAACTAAGCTAAATATATGCTAAAATCAATAACATGAAATTAAACCTGAGAATGAAGTCTCTGAATCTAGGTCACTCTATCTGAGTGAGTGACCTCTAATTAAAACCTAATGTGGCACCTTGCCTCTATACCTTGAGCTTTAAGCTCAATAAGCTGTTAAAGGCTTATTCTTCCTTGATGCTTCCAAAATCAATCTAGGTTTACTCAAATGAGCTAAATTTGAACAAGAAAAGACAAAAACAGTTTTAAAAAAGCTTTTAGAATATTTGAACAACTTGAGAATAAGAGAAAACTCAATAAGCTAAAATTAGCTTATTGCTAGCTTATTGACTTAAAATGGCTTATTACTTGAAATCTTAAACACAGAAACAATTAAACTTGCTTATTACTTAGAAATGAAGAATACAAGATTAAAAACAGTAAGTACAACTGAATTGACAAGTTAAAAACTTAATTGAAAACAATGAACAGTAATTGTAAGCTTAAAAAGGAAAAATTAAAAAACTGAAAATTAAAAACACACTAACTAACTCCCTTTCTAGATGCTTGAGCTTCTTATTTATAGAGGGAATCAATGAGAAGATGAAAGCTTGTTCATTTCTAGCCCTTGGATCCTTTAAGCTTGATTGTAAGCCGTTGATTGTCTTCGATGAGGTGTTTGGTCCAATTAGAAGTTGCCACGTGTCCCAAATGATGTGGAGATGCTTTAATACGAGGTAAAGTGAAGAGTAGAGGAGCGGGGAAGTGATTTTGGCAAGGTTGGGTTTGTTGCGAGATTTGGGCGGGAAAAGTTGGTACAAAACGGTTATAGAGAAAGGTATGCCCGCGTCTCATTTGAAACTTTAGGAGAATTGCAAAAACAGTCCTTGTGTTTTCATTTCCACATTTGTAGTGTAAAAGAACTTTCAAAGTTTGCATATTTGGTCCTTGTGGTCTCTATTATTTTTTTCCCTTTATAAACAACATTCCACCTTTGACAACTTTAGTCCTTTGTATTCAAAACTTCCAAATAAGCCCTTGATCTTTGAAAACTTGTCAACATTGGTCCTTGGCTTTTATTGGCTTTCTTTTCTTGCTGTATCGGGCTGATCCGGCTTTGATCTTTTCAACTCTCTCTTGTTTTGTCTTTTCCGTTTCTTGTCGGTCTTTGGCTGTTTTTGCTCACTTTTGTCTTTATTATCCTTTCCTGCACAATAGACACAAAAGCACACATTTTTCTATCCTTTTGGCATTTCTGGTTTGTCGTTTTTGGCTTCGTTTTCGTCTTTTTCTTAAGATATCCGTTCCGTGCACAATAAAATTAGCAAAACATCGTATATTTGGCATTTTAAGTCCGTTTTGGTATTTTAGCTCGTTTTTAAAGGTAAAAGGTATGTGTAATTAAGCACATACAAAAATCCCCCATACTAAGTATTGCCAGTGTCCCACGCAATGTTAGGGAGTAAACATTTACGAAAACTAAAATCTCCAATCCCCCTCGACTAATAACTTGAAAATAGCTAAGTGTTCGTTAGGGAACTAAAGAACAAAAATCTCGACCAGTCCCGTTTTCACCCACTTTTTATATTGTACACTAACTATCACCCCTAATATTTTTGGATTTTCCTTTTTCTTTTCTTACTACTTGTTTGACTTCCTTTTTTTATTAACAATGGGATACATAGAAAGAAAACGCCATAGAATAATCTAATACGGATGTCCTGACGGATAAATTCTATCGTCCCCAGATTTTTTCACTAGTTTCCAAAACCAAGCAATTAAACAAGATCATGTCAATAGTAAGTCTAATGCAAGCACTCATACTTTAGACTTGTGAACTTTTGACTCCCAACATGAATGTAAGATTTAATATTGTGTACTCCATTTCAACTCAAAGCCATAGATCAACTTATTGACCATTGTCCGTGATCCAAGATGAATCAAGACTCAAAGCACATCTTAATAGGACCTTGTATCTTGATTTTAAAGAACTGATTTTAACTGTAAACTTTTTGCAACATCTTCATCATCATAATCATAAGTTCTTAAAGCTAGGAATGCGTTGCTTAGTTTGAACACCTACCTAGGCCTCGCTCCCTAGTAGGATATCACAACCAACGACCGGTGTTCTTAGTTTGAAAACCCACCCCGTTGCTAGCGTAGTGGGAAATCACATCAACACCTTCTTCCTAAAATGGCTAAGGATAGGTGTCTTAGTTTGAACCCTCACCTAGACCTCGCTTCCTGGTGAGATATCACAACACACCAAATCCCTAGAAGTAAAGATGTCTTAGTTTGAACCCCCACCTCGTGGTTAGCGGAGTGGGATATCACGACACATCTTTTACTTGTTCCATATAATCAAATGTATGCTTCATTGGCATAATTTCAATATTCATGCATTTTTGCATTCATATTTCATTCATGCTTCTTTGGCATTTTAACTTTCAAATTACTAAGAACAGAAAAATCTCGCTTTAAAGAATCAAGTTACAAATTTGAAGCTTTTTCTAAAAACATTGATTGACTTAGTTGAATTGAAATGAGCACGTATGATTAGGTGGATTAGAAGCTAATGGGAGAAAAAGCCACAAGTTACTCATATAAGTTTTAGAAGAATCTTGCTCAGCACATAAACTTATATTTAACTCTATCACTTCTTGTTCTTCACCTTATTAAAATTCGAAGCAATAGAATTCGTGAAAGCTTAGCCTACAAGCGGTAAGTTGAGGAACTAGCTAGGGCTCAACACGCCCGATCGAGTCAAAAATTATTCTCATTCTACCCATTAGGAAAGTCAAAACTGTGACAAAACACTTATTTTATTTTTGAAAATTTTTAAATTTTTTCATTTTTTTGGTATTTTTGCAAAAATTTGGTGGTAAAAACGGGATTACGTGATAACAACGGCTGCAGGCAAAAATCAAATCGAAGATCCCCCCCATACTAGAACTAAACATCGTCCTCGATGTTTTATGTATATATCACTTGTGATATTATACCTAGTGGTTAGGGGTTTAGAGTTTTTGGTATGGGTTTACTGGTTATGGGTTTAGTGGTTATTGGTTTAGGGTTTTTGGTATAGATTTTAAAGTTTATGTATATATCACTTGTGATATTATACCTAGTGGTTAGGAGTTTAGGGTTTTTGGTATAGGGTTTAGTGGTTAGGGGTTTAGGGTTTTTGGTATAGATTTTAAAGTTTATGTATATATCACTTATGATATTATACCTAGTGGTTAAGGGTTTGGAGGTTTTGGTATAGGGTTTAGTGATTAGTGGTTTATGGTTTTTTGTATAGGGTTTAGTGGTGAGGGAAGGGGGTTTAGGGTATAGGGTTTAGTGGTTAGGGGTTTGGGGTTTAGTGGTTACGTGTTTAAGGTTTTTGGTATATGGTTTAGTGGTTAGCGATTTAGGGTTTTTGGTATAAGGTTTAGTGCTTAGGGGTTTAGGGTTTTTGGTATAGGTTTTAATGTTGATGTATATATCATTTATAATATTATACATAGTGGTTAGAGGTTTAGAGTTTTTGCTATAGGGTTTAGTATTTAGGGTTTTTTGTATAGATTTTAAAGTTTATGTATATATCACTTGTGATATTGTACCTAGTGGTTAGGGGTTTTACGGTTTTTGGTATAGTGTTTAATTATTAGGGGTTTAGGGTTTTTGGTATAGATTTTAAACTTTATGTATATATCATTTGTGATATTATATCTAGCGGTTAGGGGTTTAGGATTTTTGATATAGGGTTTAATGGTTAGTGGTTTAGGGTTTTTGGTATAGATTTTAATGTTTATGTATATATAGCTTGTGAAACATATGAAAATGAACAAAAACGTACAAAAACAAACAAAAACGTAAGAAAACGAACTGAAACATATGAAAACGGATGGATACGTCTGAAAACAACCGAAAATGGACGAAAACGAACGAAACCGTATGAAACGAACGAAAACATGCGAAAACAAAATTAAACGTGCGAAAACGAAAGAAAACGTGTGAAAACGTGCGAAAACATACATAAACAGACGAAAACGTGCGAAATCGTAAGAAAACGTGCGAAAACAAATAAAAATGTGCGAAAGCAGACGAAAGCGTGCGAAAACGGGCTAAAGCGTGCGAAAACAGGCGAAAGCGTGCGAAAACAAGAAAGAGTACGAAAGCTGACGAAAACGCGCGAAAGCTGACGAAAACGCGCGAAAGCTAACGAAAACGCTTGAAAGCTGGCGAAAACGCGCTAAAGCTGGCGAAAACGCGCGAAAGCTTGAGAAACGCGCGAAAGCTGGCGAAAACGCGCTAAAGCTAACGAAAACGCGAGAAAGCCGACGAAAACGCGCGAATGCGGACGAAAACGCGCGAATGCGGACGAAAACGCGCGAATGCGGGCGAAAGCGTGCGAAAACGTATGAAAACGTGCGAAAACGTAAGAAAATGTCCAAAGACGGAAGAAAACATGTGAAAACGTAAGAAACGTGCGAAAACGTAAGAAAACGTGCGAAAACGTATATAAACTTAAGAAAACATGCGAAAGCTGACGAAAACGCTTGAAAGCTGGCGAAAACGCCCTAAAGCTAGCAAAAACGCGCGAAAGCTGGTGAAACGCGCGAAAGAAGGCGTAAACGCGCCAAAAATGGCAAAAACACGCGAAAGCTGACAAAAACGCACGAAAGCTGACGAAAACGCGCGAATGCGGACGAAAGCGTGCGAAAACGTAAGAAAACGTGCGAAAACGTAAGAAAATGTCCAAAGACGGACGAAAACGTGTGAAAACGAAAGAAAACGTGCGAAAGCGGACGAAAACAGAAGAAAAAGTGTGAAGACAGATGAAAACGTACGAAAACGTAAGAAATCGTGCGAGAACATAAGAAAACTTGCGTGAACGTCTTAAAACGGACGAAAACGCGCGAAAACGGACAAAAACGTGCGAAAACAGAAGAAAACGCGCGAAAGCGTATGTAAACGTGCGAAAGCGGACGAAAACGTACAAAAACGTATAAGAATGTAAGAAAACGTAAAAAAACCGTAAAAAACGTAAAAACGTAAAAAAAACGTACAAATTGACAAAAAAGTCAATTAATTGCAATTTGGGCAAGATTTGCCAACTCTACAAATAATGAGGGAGTGATTAGTGTGAGTTTTAGTAAATTTACACTTTTGGTCCTCTATGTTTTTTTTAATTTTAAACCTTGTCTTTTCAATCTAATGAAATAGATGGTTTGGTGATGAGCATGTCATAAAAGCCCATTGAGCAGTAC
This sequence comes from Tanacetum coccineum, assembly GCA_026074375.1. Taxonomy (NCBI): domain Eukaryota; kingdom Viridiplantae; phylum Streptophyta; class Magnoliopsida; order Asterales; family Asteraceae; genus Tanacetum; species Tanacetum coccineum. The sequence goes on along the minus strand of BQNB010084430.1, from coordinate 17,036 downwards.
CAGCTAAAAACAATGGCCGTTGTGTTGCTAGATAGTCTATTTTGCTGGCCCATCTAACTCGTTTGTATTTTTCTTGTTCTAATATCAACATGCACATGCGTTATGAATTATGCTAAAAATAAAATTACAAATCTGAAATCTGTACTTTGAAATAAGAGTCTATACTCCAATTTTTTCAGAATTGCATTTATTTTAGATATAAGATATCATAATGCATTTATATAAAACATTACGTTCACTCAATTTAACAGTTGAATGAATAGTCCCAAACTTGGAGCTTATGCGCATGAATGACCATTTAACAAATTAAGAGGGACCATTCATGTGCATAGCTGAGTTAGGGTTACATGCAATTTCAAAATTTGGACTACAAAGGACCATCTGTTTGGTTTTACTCTATAGTTTATTTATGTTGATATTGACTCATGCGATACTTCTTTTATGTTTAAGCTTATATAATACTAATGGGGTGTTTTTTTTTCCCTTTAACTCAATTGTGTGCTCGTTTAATTAAGTTCTTGCTTCGTATGCTCTTGTAGTTTAATGTAAACTTGCACGATCTCTTTCCTAAATTCTTGTCCTCAACAGTTAAGATTATCACGAGTATCTCAAGTTTTATACATAGATATGCATCAAAATGTAAACATTTTCTTAAATAAAACTACGGGAGTGTCTATGACTGGCTTAGGAAATCTCACTAAATATTTGCAAAAAAGGGTTGCAAAATTCGATCTTAATATGTTTTCTCAACGCTGCAATTTTTTTCTATCACCCAACACCGATACTAAAAGGGCTTGCCAAATATTATCATCTACTAGTTGTTTTCCTTTTAGAAACGCAAAACATCCCGTTTGAACCACAATTTCGAAAAAATTCAGAATTTGACAGGTTTTGAGCACATAAAAGATCTTATCTTTTTTATCTTGTTTGTGCAGTTTTAAAGAAAGAAAACAACTTTAAATCTGTTAAAGACAAACTATCCAAGTTTTAATACCAAATTGAATTTAAAATATATGAATATTATTGTATACCTAATTAAGGGCACGTTTGTTTAATTTTTTTATTAAGTCCTGTAAAATTAAAGTGTCAGTCTAGATATATGTTGTCTGTTTGTATATGGATGCATGAATGTTTGTTTTATGTGCTGAATAGAGTGTCTTAATTAAAGAAAATTACTTTTATACCTAAAAAAAAAAGTTATGTGGGATTATAAATAAAAAAGTGGAGAGTAAATATGTAAAATTATGTTTTAAGTCATTTACTTAATATGAAGACCCTCCCCTCATGACTTTTCTTAGAAAGTCATTTGTTCATTTTAAGCACAAAAGAAACAAGTCTTTAATAACTTAATTAATTTATCAAATTTTTGATTAAGACTTACTAAGTCTTTATTAAACAGTACCTAAATTTAGTTTGAAAAACTGATGTTGTATGCACGATACAATAGCTCGGTGCTCGCACAAAGCAATTATAACGACGACAAATAATTTGTATCTAGTTTTAAAACTATTGCTCGTAATTTGTTAAAGCCAATTATACATTATTTTAAGAATAATTTCATATCTCATTTTTATTAATTTTATATTAACCATCAGTGACGTAATGGAGTTTGAAGAAGTTTGTTGGAGTAGCCGGATTGAAAGTTATATATTCTTTTCGAGAGGCCAAACTATAAACCATTCATCTATATCTATACTACTATATCTATATCTATACTACTATATAAAGCATTTATAATGTGGGACCCATTAAAAATTAAGATAAGGAGGTGCAATCTTGACCATCCATCTTATTTTAGAAAATCACATCATAGAATGACATGTGTCACTTTTTAATTAAAAAATCATTTTTATTTTCAATCTTGACATTATCTTTTTATATATTTATTTTTTTTATGATTTCAATTCACCGTATTTTCTAAAAATACGTGATCTTTATTTCAACTTCCATTTTTGATATTTTTTATATATTTTTAGTTTTTCACATTTTTAGTGGGTTTGATTTTGACTTTTTATCAACTTTTATTTTATTTGATTAAAATACTTGATTCGGTAACAATAAAAGATATATACTTTGATTTAGGTTCATTTGGATACAAAGTTTTTTTGTGGGACTACCTGGGGAACAATATCCACCCTTTCCATCTTCATTCTTATCTATTGGATAAAGATTAACCAAAAATTATTTTTAACCTTTTTTTTCAATATCTTTTAAACTATCTCTCAAACCGTAATAGTCAAAGCGAAAAAATAATAGAAAAAAAAAATATACCATTACGATGAGCATTTAATTATCTTTCTATAGATATCCACTTTGTTATACTTTCGACAAATCAAGTTTTTTTCACTTTTTTTTCTACATTTTTTTCACGTTTTTTCATATTTTTCACAGGTTTTTTCACTTTTTTCACGATTTTTTTTTCACGTTTTTATTCACTTTGATGATACTTACGACAAAAAATGAAATTGGTTTTTTTTCACAATTTTTTCGGACTTTTTCTATTGAAATTGCATGAGATTCATTTATGGATATTTAGATTTAATATTAAATCATATATGATGTTAGTGTTAAATTCTTATATGATTGTGTTTTGTCATATATGATTATAGTGTTAAGTCATATATGTTATTTAATTTTAGTGTAATCATATATGATATTAGTGATATATCATATATGATTTCTTAAGGCAATTTTCAACATCGGCAAAAATACTAGAAAAACAAAACGTGAAAAACTGGTAAAAACGAAAAAATAAAAAATCTCAAAAAAAGTGATGAAAAACGAAAAAAACGAAAAATAAAAGGTTAAAAAAGTAAAAACAAAAGTGAAAATCATTGGAAAAAATCTGAAAAAAAAGTGGAAAAATATATGAAAAAAAGTGAAAAAATCGTAAATTTTTTTTTTGATCAAAAGTATATAAAGTGGGATATATATTGACAAGATAATTAAATGCTCGTAGTGATGATTTATTTTTTTTTTACTTATAGAGGTAACGGTTTAGGAAGATATTTAAATTTTAAAATAGGGGTGAAATAATTAATATGCTTTTAATCACAAAAGTTGATTTTTTTTAGATAGATTGGTGTGGATGAGTCCCTTGTATCCAATGTTTTGGTATTCTAATATAACTCTCCTCATATACTTTAGGGAAAATGTTTGATGGGTAAGAGAGTGTTGTGAGTCTGTTTACAAGCGAGAATGATGTTAATATGATGTTGCGGGAAATCTACAGAAACCCAAACAAACGAATTCTCTAAGCGGGTAGGGAATTGCGGAGCGAGTTGGGTTAGTAATTTTTATCGCCGTCGCTATGCGCGGGTATCCAACTAGTACTATATAAGACTGAATGTAATGGTAAGGTCGACATTCGGTCGGTCGTCCCATGTGGAAGCAACTAAGGTCGGTCGTTACCCATTCATTGTTTCTCCCCACCTTCCCAAATCCCATGCCCTTCGATATCCTCCCCCTTTCAATTTACCTCGACCGACTAGGACTAGTTCCCCCCAACCTTTGCAATTGTTTGTGTCGTGTAGAAGACCGAGTAAATGAAGCCGTTTCTTATTAAAAAAATTTTTTTATCCCTTTATTTTCTATAAAACCCAACATCTTCTTTTCTATTTTCACACACATATACACTTTTTATCAAAAACACACACTACAAACAATATGTCTCAAATTAATTCCGAGTGTTTATTTTTCGATGATACGGATGATGAAACGGAAGTGAATAGTTTACTCTCCGGTTTTTTAATAGACGCTGCTTTGGTTATTCAAGCATCTACTCCTACAATTCAAAAATACCAACGAAGCTATATGCCTAGAGATCGTTACGGTGTCAGATGACACGTCTAGTGCTAGCTTACTTTGCTAAAAAACCATTTTACAACGCCTATTTATTTCGTAAACGATTTTGAATGAACCGATCGCTGTTCACCCGCATTGTTCGAGATTTGTCTGCTAACTGCCCTTATTTTCAAGAAGGGTGTGATGCTGTTGCACGCATGACAAAGATGTGAGGACTTCTCTTTATTATAAGAAATATACTGAAGAGACTTAAGAGAACGTAGTACGTCTTCACCAGGATGCCCGAGGCGTTGGTTCCACGTATTGGGACTCACAGAAAGCAAAGCATGAGGAGTGGGGGAAGGCGATGTAACTGGGTAAAGATCTCCCGAACTATCACATCTAAGGAGGATATGACGGATTAAGAAATCCTTTACTGAGAAACCAAATGCATCGAATTCAACAGTACCATTTATTATCTCTACTGAATTGACGAACATAATTAAGATTTTTGATGATATTAGGGGTGACCAGAACATTATGTAAGTGTAAAGGACGATTAAGGGTAGGTAAGATGATATGACCTGTGTTGGTAACAGGTATGAATTTACCATCACCAACACAAACAGATGGATATAAACATTTATTATAAACAGTTTTAAATTACTTATATGTGAATTAAGATAAGATGATGCACCTGTATCCATATTCCATGTCGGATCTCGATTAGCCATAGTACTAAAGGCACTAGGAAGCACACACGGAGCCGCGCCTAAAACGCCGCGCCTAAACGTAAACTGATGTATTGGATGCTTTAACATATTGCTAGACAACCCAACCACAAACAATTAATGATAGGAAGAGTACGAATTATAGTACTAATTACTTTCTTCACTGTCTTAACTTTTGATTTTTTTAATTGGTTATGAAATAGAAGAAGAGAAGGATAATTTTGAGAGGAAAATTAAGAGAGGAAATAGAAGAAGAGAAGGATAACTTTGAGAGGAAAATTAGGAGATGATCGATTTTGCTCTTGATACCATATTGGAATAATTGATTTTCTTGATTATTATTGATAACAACCAAACTATATATAGGATATAAGAGAACATTCTAGACTATGGGCTTAAGCCTAATGACATTCATACTAATGGGTTTAATACAAATTAATAACAAATATATCGACTTAATATTTATTTGGTCATATCTATATCTATACTTCTATACTATTATATAAAGCATTTACAGTGTGGGTCCCATTAAAAATTAAGATAAGGAGGTGCAATCTTGACCATCCATCTTATTTTAGAAAATCACATTATCTATACGACTATATAAAGCATTTATAATGTGGGACCCATTAAAAATTAAGATAAGGAGATGCAATCTTGAACATCCATCTCATTTTAAAAAACCACATCATAAAGTGACATGTGTCACCTTTTGATTAAAAATTCACCTCTATTTTTAAATTGAAATATCTTTTTATCAATTTAATTTTATTATGATCTAATTTCATCATTTTTTTAAAATTTTATGCTCTTTCATTCAACATCCATTTTGATATATTTTTATAATTTTTTGTTTTTTACATTTTTAGCGGGTTTATTTTATGTTGATTTGTATTTTTTACAACTTTAACCTTAATTAAATATGAACTTGATACGTTAAAACTATATATTTTCGGAGAGAGTGTTGTCTTTTTACATGCGAGAATGATGATGTTAATATGGTATTGCGGGAAAGCTACGGGAAACTCAAACGAACACATACATTCAAAGTGTTGTGAAATGAAATTACTAAGCGGGTAGGAAATTGCGTAAAGAGTTGAGTTAGTAAAAAATTTATTGCCGCCGCTATGCGCGGGTAACCAACTAGTTACATATACATGGTATCAGGCCAAATAGCCGATCCAAACCCTAAAAACAAAAGCAAACCCTAGCACCTCACACTCGACTTAACAGTCGACTGCACATCCTATCCCTATCGATTTAACAGTCGATCACACAACATGACCAACCCTGATCAACCATCTACACCCCCTACTCTCACCTTGGTTGAAAAACTATATGCGGTACACAATATCAACACTCTATACAAAAAAAATGAACTCGCTGAATCCAACTACTCCACGTGGAGTTACTTCTTCAAAGGTCATTGTAGTAACTTTGGTGTCCTCAAACACATCGAAGGCTCAAGCACACAATCGTCCACATCTACACCTTTCACAGACGATTGGATCATAGCCGATTCCATCGTTAAATCGTAGATCTTTCTTACACTATCTTCAACTCTTCGCAAACGGTTGATAAAAGTTAACCCTAAAACAACCAAAGACGCATGGGACACCATTGAAGCAATCTTTCAAGACAATAAAAGGACACGCGTGGTTGCTTTAAAAGGCGAGCTACGTATGATCCAAATGGGTAACCAAACATCTAACGAGTACTTCTCGAACATTGACTCTATCGTCACATTACTCAATGATCTTGGTTCAGATGTTAGCCCAGACGACGTTGTTACCTATGCAATCAATGGCTTAAGCAACAAGTATGGAAGCCTTGCTCAAATCATAGCTCACAAGGAACCGTTTCCCGACCTCTCCACCGTGCGTTCAATGGTCTCTACTGAGGAGATGCGGATTCAGAATAAGTCTCGTTTATTGTCAGTAAGCACTAACTCTAGTGCTCCTCAAGTCCTGTTAACCGAGACACCGCATCATGTTTAAGATACACACACCAACAAGGAACGTGATAATCGTAATAATAACAAGACCGAGGTCTGTCGAAACTTTTGTCGAGGTGTTTGTCGTTGGGGTGCCACCTGCAGGTACATACATGATTCGTCTCGTTCCGCAGGTACACGCTCCAACTCGTCTCAAAATAACACACGTACAAACGCCTCCAACATGCATACTGGAATTGGTTTTGGTAATAGGGGACTTGATTTGGCAGCCCAGCAACAACTTTTATCTCTTCTCCAAGCTCAAAACACTTTACTTCCCAATATGGGTTATCTACCATAAGCATTCCACGCACTCCTATTGGGTTCAACAACTCGGGTCAGCGTATTGTTCCTGCTCAGCCTTCGGCCCAACAACAACTTATGACACATGGGCTAACTCCAAATCAACAGGCTCTATTTACCAATGTTGTTCAAAATACGAGTAATACATCGAGCAATACAGGTCAAATAACGGTGCTACCCACTGCTTTCAATACTATGACACTACAGGATCCCGCCAATGCAAACTGACATATGGATACGGGTGCGTCATCTCATCTTAACTCTTCTGCTCATAACCTTAGTACTATTTTTAATTCTCGTATGTATCCATCTCTCCTTGTTGGCAACGGGAAATCTATTCCCGTCACCAACACGGGCCATAGCATGTTACCTACTCCATACCGCCCGCTTCACTTAAATAATGTCCTTGTCACACCCAATATTGTCAAAAATTTAATTTCTGTGCGTCAATTTGTTCATGAAAATAAATGTACTATTAAATTTGATGAGTTTGGTTTTTCTGTAAAGGATTTCCGGACTCGTCAAATTCTGCTCCGATGTGATAGCACGGGTGATCTCTACCCGGTCACGTCTCTATCCTACCCTCAAGCTTTTCTGGTCAGTCAGCAAACGTGGCACCAACAACTTGGTCATCCTGGAAGTGACGTGTTACGTTCTTTTGTTTCTAATAATTTAATTTCATGTAATAAAACGAAGTCTCCCGTGCTTTGTCATGCGTGTCAGCTTGGCAAACACATGCGACTCCCTTTTTCACTCTCAAAAATGATTGTTAAGTCTTCTTTTGATATTATTCATTCAGATTTATGGACATCTCCAATTACGAGTGTTTCGGGTATTAAATATTATGTTTTATTTCTTGATTATTTTTCACATTATTTATGGGTTTATCCATTAAGAAATAAATCTGATGCATTGTCCAAATTTATTCATTTTCGTGCTTATGTCAAGAACCAATTCAAAACTGACATTAAATCGTTGCAATGTGATCATGGAGGCGAGTTTGACAACGATGCCCTACACCAATTATTTGCATCAAATGGTATTACCTGTAACATTTCTCATTTTCGTGTCATTGTACGACGATATTAATGATCACTATTTATTTTAGTCCGATACGCGTTTACTTTTAAATGCTTACTTTTGAGCTAAACCGCGTAAGCTAGAAATAATCAATGAATGTAAACGGTCACCAAATAAATTAAGGTTTACATCAACCAAGTAAAGAATAATTATTTTGATGATAATTATGTACTTTGCGTATTTTATTTTTATTATTTGACTAGTGACTTTGAACCATATCTATATTGAGTGAACATTGGCTAGAAAAATTGAACCATCTTGGTCCCTTGTGAGCCATACTCGGCCGAACCAAGACCAAACACACCTTTGGTGTGTGTTGGTCACTTATGCACCATTTGGACTCCTCATCCAAAAACCCTAATCATGGACTATATATACATCTCATATCTCACAACTTAGGGTTCTTATTCATTTGCAAGACACCAACAAAAATCTTTTCTCCCTCCCCTCTCCTCCATACCCACGGCACACCACCACCATCAAACACCATCCATAACTTTTGATTTCTAGCTAAATCCAAGTGTTTAAAGTTCATTCCTAGTTATATCTAAGGGATTGTGAAGCAATTATTCTTTGATTTCAAGACTTACAAAATTAGGGTTTGTAAGATTATTTGGAGATTCGTATAGTTTGTGGGAAAGATCATTGTTCTTGCTACTTGCTCTTCTGATTTGTAAGATATTCTTAAGTCTTGTTGGTTTCATCTATGTTCTTTATAGATCTATGTTGTTCATAAAAGATCCATGTGTTTTGTTACATTTTTACAAAAAAAATAAGTTAATATATTTTCATCTCTTATAAAAATGGAAGGTAAATATTGTTACCCACACTTTATGTTTATTTTTTTGAGTAATATGTTTTGGTGAGATAGAGAGATTATGAGAGTTGCAACAATTGAGATTAGGTGAATTTAAAGGTTAGTTTGTGGTGGATTAGTTTTGTAAAATAAGATGTTGAACTAGATTAAGGCACTAAATAATGCGAGTTGGGTTGATTTTTGGTCATATTTCGGCAAAACAAACTTGCTGTCCCGAATTAGTTTTGTGGTTTTGAGCGACTTAAAAATGTTTTCATTAGGCGTAAAAGTAGTTTTCGAAGAGCTCATTTCGAATAGATAATTTTTCATATATCACACTTTAAAATCGGACTTAAAACTAACCCCGGCCCCCCAAGTTATGGCCAAATGAAACTGAAACATTTTTCGGCGTAAAATGGAAATATTCAATGAACCAGATCAGCAGCAAAACGGCCTGATTCGGACCCGAAGGGGTCCGAATCGTGCCGTTTAGCTGCTGATCTGGTTCATTGCATTTTCCATATTCGCCGAGAGAAATTGTTTCACGTTTCATTTGGCCATAACTTGGCCCCCCCCCTCCCGTTTTTAAGTCCGATTTTAAAGTGTGATATATGAAAAATTATCTATTCGAAATAAGCTCTTCGAAAACTACTTTTACGCCTAATGAAAACATTTTTAAGTCGCTCAAAACCACAAAACTAATTTGGGACAGCAAGTTTGTTTTGCCGAAATATGACCAAAACTCAACCCAACTCGCATATTAGTGCATAATCTAGTTCAACCTTTATTTACAACTAATCCACCACAAAACTAACTTTAATCCAACCTAATCTCTATTGTTGCAACTCTCATCAACTCTCAATCTCACCAAGAACATATTACAAAACATAAACATAAAGTGGTAACAATATTTACTTCCATTTTATAAGAGATGACAAATATTAACTTATTTCTTTTGTAAAAATTTACACAAACACATGGATCTTTTATGAACAACATAGATCTATAAAGAACATAGATGAAACCAACAAAGACTTAAAGAATACTTACAAATCAAGAAGAGCAAGTAGCAAGAACACTAGATCTATACCCACAAACTATAGATCTATAAAAACCCCAAATAATCTTACAAACCCTAATTTTGTAAGTCTTGAAATCAAAGAATAATTGCTTCACAATCCCTTAGATATAACTAGGAATGAACTTTAAACACTTGGATTTAGCTAGAAATCAAAAGTTATGGATGGTGTTTGATGGTGGTGGTGTGCCGTGGGTATGGAGGAGAGGGGAGGGAGAAAAGATTTTTGTTGGTGTCTTGCAAATGAATAAGAACCCTAAGTTGTGAGATATGAGATGTATATATAGTCCATGAGTTAGGGTTTGAAGGGTCCAAATGGTGCATAAGTGACCAACACACACCAAAGGTGTGTTTGGTCTTGGTTCGGCCGAGTATGGCTCACAAGGGACCAAGATGGTTCAATTTTTCTAGCCAATGTCACACTCAAATATAGATAGTCAAAGTCACCTAGTCAAATGTGTAAGATATATGTACAGTATTCCATGCAAGTGTTTTATGATAAGTAGAACTCAATGAGGTGACACTCTCACGTGTCATTTCCAGGTACATGCACAGTGGGTGAGGGCTTTCAAAATATAATTCAATACTTTAATTTAGAGCTCAAGTATACTTGTTGTTGTAGTTTAGGCGCCACATTTTGGCTAGGGAAAGAGAGATGAACGAAATTTTTAGGCTTATGGTATAATATTATCGATAACTTTGAGTTTACACGAAAAGATTTCCGAGTTTCGCGGGGTTCCCGTTTGGGTCATAAAACCGTGCGAGGGGCGGCGCGCGTGCGGGGCGGGGAGATGGTTAAAGGATAAAACCCTAAAATTAATATCGGAAGTGATTAAAAATCACGAAACACTCAGGAAAGCTAATATATCTTATATTAAGCCTAAATTAATTATAACCGATGCCGGAACGCGTCCGATGACGTTTTTCAGTTTTTACGCAGTTTAGTTCCTCGGTAAATTGCCAGATTTAAACGTAACGTATAAAATTTAAAGTAAATGAACCGAGTGGGTCGAATAACTAACCGAAATTTACGGGGTGACATTATTTATCATATATATAATTATAAATAATAATTAATATATTGTTTATATATTTTATAAATAATAAACGATTATATATAAGCACCCCTCTTCTCTTGGACCTTCAACGCGTTGAAGTTCTTCTCCTGGACCTTCAACGCTAACGGAACGAAAAGCGCTAATAGAACGAAAAACGCTAACAGATAAAAAAAAGCTAACGTTTTAAGCGAAAAGATTTAATTAAATCATTTGTAAATCATTTTTAATAAATCAAAAAAGATTTAATTTTGTTGTTACTTTTAGGGACTACATTCGGCCTTTAAGGACTACATGTAGTGCCTAGATTTCTGGCGCCAAACTTTCCCGCCAATGAAGAAGTAAAAATTTTAAATAAAAAATAAATTTTGTAGTCCCCTTACTTATAGGGACTACATGTAGTCACTATAAGCGAGGGTCAAAGTTAGACTTTTTATTTGACTTTTTTGGTTTGGTCACCTTACTATTAGGGACTACATGTAGTCACTAAAATCGGGGTCAAAGTTGGACTTTTTTTATTTGACTTTTTATGATTTCAGTCCCCGAACTTTTAGAGGGACACATGTAGTATGCAACAATTTTTGAGTCAAAGGTCATATATTTCAATCAGTTTGGGTTTTTGTCGATGTATCTCAACGTTTATAGGACTACAAAGTGGTCCCTATAAGTTACCGTGTAGTCCTTATAAAATCTGGTCAAAGATTATAGGAAGAATGTTGAAAATTTCCGTCATCCCCCCCACACTAATAGTGCACCACCTGTGTGTCCCGTATAAACAAGCCTATAGAGACCAAATTATGTAGTCCCTAGAAGCCTTGGTGCCTAAAGCTCTTTTTTCTTGTAGTGACTCCTACCCGAAGATAGAGAAACTTTCAAAAGACCTCTAACTTTGTAAGGGGTGAAAATCAAACCTTTAACCTCTATCTTCAAAAAGAAAGGGTTTTCCAACTGATTAAACTATATGAAATTCTTTTCTAACCGATCAAACTTTATGAAATTCTTATGGCCAGTTATTAATTATGTGTTGTCACTTGGCCCTCACATTTTTAAAGCGGACATTGTGCGTCTCTGTATTAGTTTCTATTAAGGGTGGAAACGAGCCGAGACGAGCCCGAGCCTGCTAGTGCTCGAACTCGGCTTGTTATTATATATAAAGCTCGAGCTCGAGCTCAGGCTCGAGCTCGTTTCGAGCCTCATATTTTGAGCTCGAGCTCGGGTGGTGAAATTTTTACAAGCTCGAGGCTCACTTGGGCTCGACTAATAACAAAGCTCGAATGAAGCTCGGCTCGTTAATCACACTAGCCTCGAGCTCGTTTACTTATTTTAAGCTCGTCTCTTTAGCAGTTTTCTTACTTGGCTTCTTAAATTTCGCTGCTCACTGTGAAAGTGACTAAAAATGACAAACGAATTATTCTGCTGAGTTTTGTTTTGTGCAAATCACAAACGCAGCTCGCCAACAAAGTTATGTGTCATATCATTAATGTGTAACATTAGTGAAATCTTGTTCAATACTTTACGAACTATTTCCACTGTTTCCATATTTCATCTCAAGAAGTTGCAGACTTGCAGGAATAGTTAATTTTTATGAATGGGTAAAAAAGGATGACACTTATTTTCAATGAAAAGTCCTGTATATAAGGTTCATGATTCAGGTGATACACATGCTAAAATTATGACGAATTGCTCACTATTCACTAATATGATCAAGATATAAGGGCCGTTTGAATTTTGATTTGGATTTGAGAAATGTTTGAAAGTAAATTAAGAGAGAGAAATAATTATTATTTTTATTAATAAGCATATTATATATACTAGTTGGTTACCCGCGCATAGCGGCGGCAATAAAAATTATACTAACTCAACTCTTTAAGCAATTTCCTACCCGCTTAGTAATTTCATTTCACAACACTTTGAATGTATGTGTTCGTTTGAGTTTCCCGTAGCTTTCCCGCAATACCATATTAACATCATCATTCTCACATGTAAAAAGACAACACTCTCTCCGAAAATATATAGTTTTAACGTATCAAGTTCATATTTAATTAAGGTTAAAGTTGTAAAAAATACAAATCAACATAAAATAAACCCGCTAAAAATGTAAAAAACAAAAAATTATAAAAATATATCAAAATGGATGTTGAATGAAAGAGCATAAAATTTAAAAAAATATGGTGAAATTAGATCATAATAAAATTAAATTGATAAAAAGATATTTCAATTTGAAAATAGAGAGTGAATTTTTAATCAAAATGTGACACATGTCACTTTATGATGTGGTTTTTTAAAATGAGATGATGGTCAAGATTGCACCTCCTTATCTAAATTTTTAATGGGTCCCACATTATAAATGCTTTATAGTACTCCGTAGTATAGAAGTAGATATGCTCTAATAATCAAGTCCGACTAATCTTGTCTGTAAGAGGCATATGTATATCCTAGCGGACCCCAACTCCACTATGAATAAACAAAAAATGTCTAAATCTCATATTATTATCATGTTTTGAAAAATTAACAACTAACAGCGTATGGAACTCTGTACACAAACGAAACGATCAACAAACCATTTGCAAGTTAACTTTTTATGTTTTTATATTTACTAAAGAGAAATTAGCATATGTCTGGTTCATTCATTTACGCTTGTAAACATATGGAGCAAGAAATAACAATAAATTAGATCGCCAATGTTCAAATATTACCGCTTTTTATTAGATGGTCATTTACTTTTGTTTTCATCTGGTTTCAACAAACAAGCAAAATTAAAAATTAAAACCAAGCTAAAAAAACTAAACATAATTTATAAACAAAATTTATAAACAAAAGAATAAACCAAAAGAATAATTAAAATTAAAGACAAGTGAAACAATGAAAACCAGTTAGTACATACGCAAACAAAGCGTGATAATCATACTAAATAAACATGTAAATGACCTTCGACAAGAAAAAAAACAAAATACACCAAATCAGAAATGAAACAAAAATCAGTGACCATATAACAAAAGTAAGAATATAGAAACTTGAACGAACCTGTTAGAAAATAAGAGAGAAAAACGATCGAGGGTTTAAGGAGGAGCGGCTAGGGTTTATGACACAAGTTTTTACTAGTAGCAAGCAAACAAATCACCGCCTGATGGGTTCTCAAGGGCCTGGGCCGTATTTTGTTTCCACTTAATGGACTAGACTAGAGCAGCCCAAGTGAGAATACTGACCTTAATTGGATATAGCAGCTCGAATTCAGTTTGTTTCAAAACGAGGTGGAATCGACCCGCGCGTTGCGATGGGACAATTTTTTGCTGAGACGTGTTTTTTGTAAGTGCGATTTTTTTTCTTGAATTTGGCCGTATTAACACTTTTCTATTCCTAATATCCTGAGACTCATTGTTGCACTATGTCAATCATGAGTTGTCTTATAGAGAAAAAGTTGTCATAGCGGTAAGGATGTTGGGGGAAAATTACTGCAGAGGACCATTTTCAATGGGTTTCTCTTGCAGAGGACCCAAAAATCCCACTTTTCCATTTTGACCAAAGATTTCGCTCCATAGGTGGAGCGAAATGTGCATTTTGGAGCGAAATACACGTCTCACCGAGTCGATTACATTTAAAAAAAAAATTGAAAACGCTCCATACATGGAGCGAATTGT
>BQNB010084429.1:2992-28755 GCA_026074375.1 Tanacetum coccineum | reverse complement strand
ACCAAACACATGAACAACATAAACAACAAACTTATTAAAACCAAAATGTACCTCCTAGTCACTAATTCAATGCTGAGCAACTGAATTAAAATGGCTACTCCTCACGTTCTGATATCACCATTACCTTAGCATCATTATGTCTCGAAATATCGCACGTCTCTGTTAACTAACATGATAACATAAGTAATGAGATTTTGACGCCTCGAAACTGACATCAAACGCGTAGGGCTAATCATATCAGACCTCACATTAACAATCATCTACTACTACTTTTTCATTATCAACCTTATTATTACGAGATCATCTAAACTAATTTCATTGAATTCTGAACAAATGTAACTATAACAGTAATAAGAAACTTACATGAATAGTCCTTCTGGTATGTCGAAAGTTTCATCTACTGTCCCTGATAGTTTAATATTGCATTGATAGTCTTTAACTTTGTAAAAAATAACACCGATGATCAGGCGTACCATGCACATGAGAGTAAGTGTCATTTTCTTACTTGTCACTTATTTTTTTACTTGTTACTTATTTTCTTTTTCTCAACTCTCACACATCACACTTTCATACAATGGTGACACTTTAGAGCATTCATGGCTTCAAGTCATGGGCTAAAAAGTGTTGCCACTCAAAACTGCTTAATTTAGCTAAAATCTGCTTAAAAGAACTAAAATCAGCTTAAAACAACTAAAAACTGCTTAAATTAGCTAAAATTTGCTTAAAAGAACTAAAATCAGCTAAAAACAACTCAAAGCTGCTTAAAACAACTAAAAACTGGTTAAATGCTTAAATTAGCTAATATCGGCTAATTTCTGCTAAAAACAACTCAAAACTGCTTAAACTGCTTAAAACAACTAAAATCTTCTTATAGGTGCGTAAAACAACTCAAATATTAAAATTATAACTTACTTGTGAGATTTTTTCCCATGATGGATATCTCGGATTGGTTCCATCTATGGTTGCTCGAACAACATCCACAACAGATACCATACTCATCAAATTACTGCTATCCTTATAAAACGCAACTAGCTCGCTATGACCAAGAGTCCACTGTGCATTACATGGCCTTTTTCTCATCATAACCTCAATAAATGCATTGATGTGCTGGTTAAAAAAATACAATAATGAACACTTGTAGATACTATTGTAAATACTTTTTAAGAATCTAAAAGTATACTTACCAATCCATCAAGCATCCATGGTTCTAGGTAATCCACATTTCGCCGCGCTCGGCCAAAGAATATCCCAAAAGCAAGTTTCACATACTCTTCCTTTAAGGTAAGTAATCAGGTAAACATCAGTCTTCTTCCTTCTCAAATGTAGTAAAAAAGGGATATTTACACCTTCTAATCTGTCAAATATGGCAAATCGTACTTGGCTTCTCTTTGTTGTTTGTCTCAATTTTACTAATATTAAATTCATCTTCTGTGTGTCTGTGCCCAGTCTCTTGGGTTGGATCTGAAGCATCTATATGTATGATATCCTTCAACGTCTTCTGTTATATAAAAAAACAATAGATTACAAGTTAAAGACCATCATTATATATTTAATTCAGTAAACATAAAAAAACAAATAATTTAGTGATATATACCTCGATAGTCGTCATGGGTATCGATATGGTTGTAACAACATCTAAATGTGTATCTTTGGCCGCATCTTTGGCTGCATCTGAATCATCTAAATGTGTATCCTTCAATAAGCATCTGTTATATAAAAAACAATAGAATTACAAGTTAATGACCATCATTATATATTCAAATCTAGTGTAATACCCTGCGTTACATGGGTCACACGTAAAAAGTCAATTAGTAAACATATAATATTGAATCTTTAAGCAACTGGTAATAGAAAGTATTCATTAGCAGACGCGAAGCATATTGTTTCTCCCAACTTCGTTCTGCTAGTTGGCGAAAAAAAACCATTTTGTTGCAAAACTTAAAGTTTATAGCCAATTAGCAGACTTGAAACTTATTTGCCAAACACCACTTTCTTGCATAACCAATTAGGAAACAGGATAATTGGCTATAAACATTAAGTTTCAGGTATGTTAACTCTAGGATTACTTAATATACTTAGAGAGTCAAATGGACTAAACAGGGCATATGTGCGTAAAGTATCTGTTTGATGCATTAAACATCTGCTCTATAACATATATGATGCATTACTCATGTCAAATGGACTAAATGGGGTTGTTGTGCCTAAAGTATCTATTGTATAGTAATATTTATAAACTGACCCATTTAAAAAACTTACCCATTTAAAAAACTTACCCATTTTTAAAAACTGACCCATTTTAAAATGGATCAAAACAGGAATGACATATATGCATTGGGTATCAAAATGGGTAAAAACAGAAATGACATATATGCATTGACCCAGTTGTACACCAGAAACAATATCTTTAGTAATATAAAAAGAATATAATGTAAAATATTCAAAACGCTTCAGTGTTCAAAATGGGTCATGTTTTAATAAGGGGTGTTTGGATTTGCAGTTTATTTGTATCCTAAATGAGCTTCACACTACTTTTTGATTATAAGCTGAATGAGCTTCAAATTTAACCAATTACAAATAGAGCACAACCCATATTTCCCTGTTTCCATATTGTTTTATAATTTAAGAAGACACGAGTACATAAAAACTGACCCATTTTAAAATGGGTCAAAACAGGAAATGTTTCTCTCAGCTCCGTTGTGTTAGTTGGCGAAAAAAAACATTTCGGGTTTCAAAACTAAAGTTTATAGCCATTAGCAGGCCTGAAACTTTATTACAAAACAACCACTTTATGCATAACCATGTGCAGTGCACAATAGAATTGGGGAAGATGTCCTAAGAAATGGGTCAAAACACCCCTATTTATTGCATACGTATCGCTTGTTATACGCATGTGATTAAAAGTTAAAAGGGTCAAAACATTTTAGACATATATGCATTGGGTCATATGTGACTAAAGTAACTGTTGTATCAAAATGGGTCAAAATGAGTTGTATGTGACTAAAGTATCTATTGTATAGTAATATTTACAAACTTACCCATTTCTAAAAACTGACCCATTTTAAAACCTTACCCGTTTCTGAAACTGACCCATTTACAAACTGACCCATATTGAAAACTGACACATTTACAAACTGACCCATATAGAAAAGGAAATTCAGTAAACATAAAAAACAAATAATTTAGTGATATATACCTCGGTAGTCGTCATGGGTACCGATATGGTTGTAACAACATCTAAATGTGTAACATTGGCGCATCTTTTGGCGCATCTGTATCAACTAAATGGGAAACCTTAACGACTTTTGTTATATAAGAAAACAATAAAATACAAGTTTAAGCGCATCTGGAATTATATATTAAATTCAGTCAACAATTAAACAAAATTTCATATACCTTCGTAGTCGTCACCGGGGGCATCGTAGTGGATGCTGGTGGTGGTGGTATGGTGCAACTTCTTGATTTACGTGAATAACATCTCATCGGTGACTTAAGCTTTAATGGAGTACGTCTGACACGTAATTTAGAGCTCCGTTAGCCAACGGGAGATATTTATGGTGCGTCAACGCCGGTGACGAGTAGAACGTTCCAAGGATGTGTATGACGGATCCCTGTTACGAGTACGCTGCTATGTCTCCATCCGATACGACTCCAAAGTCACGCTCATCACCCTACAAATCATATAATAACAATTTATTAATAACATAAATAAAATTTATATATATATATATTTTATATTACTAAGAACTAGAATTTAAAAATAACATACCTCCAACGCAAGCAATCGAGACTCTAAAGTAGCAATAGTACCCTGTAAGCTAGAAATGGTCTGAGTGAGAGTATTAACACGTGCATCACCCCACAATTCATAAAATAACAAACATAACACGTTATGGCTAAGTTTAAAAAAATAATTTACAAATAACATACCTCCAACGCAAGCAATCGAGACTCTAAAGTACCAATACTACCCTGTAAACTCAAAACGGTCTGAGTGAGAGTAGTAACAGTGCCTTACAACGTACTAACTCTCATCATCAACTATTCATATGTTGGGTTTTGAATGATGTGGTGAGAACCTCTCTTCCTTTTTTTTTTTTTTTTCTTCTTCTTCTGCACTTCCTCACGTAGGCTGTCTTTTTCAATCTCAAGTTGCTTACTTACTGCCTTACTTTGAACACCTTTACCTTCAAAATACTCCAAAGAGGTCTTCTACCAATCACTCTCGCTCTCGACTTTAGTAGGTGTAAGGGTCTCCAATGGTAGGGCTAAATTATCACCGACGAACAAAGTACGACATCTCGCCCAACTAAATGCTAGTATCATCTTCCATGCAAAAGCCCTCAGAATTTTCTCCATCGGCTCTTTGGTGACATAAACATGTGTAGCTGGGATGGCCTCCAATATCCATATCTATTAAATATTTGAACTTGGGTATCGGTGAGAGCTCCACGTATCTCCTTAACCGTTGCATCAATATTGGCCTTAATTGTTATGATCGGCTGTTTACAAAAAGAAATTGTGTTAGAAGACCAAAGATGTAACAGTCGAACATATTCAATATATGATAAATATTTAGTTACAACTCGAACGTTGGCGTCACACAACAAACATTGTTAATAGCCAATTCAAAATTCACTAAATTCACTAAAGAAAGACTAGTGGGACTAATGCACTTGGACTAATGCACTTGAAAACACCGTTGTGCATTTCATTTCGTCACTCTTTCACTTCAGGTCTGTATATAAAGCTGTTCAGAATCCGTGCTTGATATTGATTGGGTTGTCATGTTATTTGATCTCCACGATGACTATACTTGACTACTGCAATAGCAGATGTTCCCTTCATTCCTGACAGCTGTATGAGAGACCGCCACTGTGGTCATGTTTACCATCTCTATTCAATCTAGCAGTAGTATCTTGGAACTCGTCACACCCACTTTAGCAATCACTACTATGCTTCTACTTATCAGCCATTTGCACCCACTCTTTAGTCTTTCTCCATCCATTGTATTGCAGTCTTTGCGTAAGCCACTCATGATGATTAACTCAGTAGCAGCTACTATTACAGCTTAGGTTGCATCACCGTCCCTAACATCCGCAATGCCAGCTCAGATGGTGTCATTGACCGATTCGGAGCCTTGGACCCATCATTTGGATGATATGTAAATAGTAGTCATTTTGGTATATAATTTCGCTATTGTCCAGATCAAATATAAGGTATAACGGTAAAGGCAAACACGAAACATACAGATAATGGTTCATATTTTCGCTCTTGCCCAGATCGAATATTATTTTAGCCGAGTTCATATATTCATTTCCCTGTCTCAACTTACGTTCATGGTTGCATTTTTTTACGGCATGTTACATGTTGCAAAATACCTCCTAGACATGTAATTCGAAAACCCCCAATTCGAAAAAACCCAATTACAATAAAACCCTAATTTGAAAAAACAATAATTCGAAAAAATCCCTAATTCAAAGTAACTATTGACGTGAATTTTAATGAATAAAACGTACCGCGGCTGCATCTTTATCCATGATTTGTTGAAAATTCGCAAAACACTTTTTGCGAAATGGTTCTACACAGGTCGTATGAAATTGCGGGATTCTTTAATCGCAAAACCCTTATGAAATTGCGAGTTGTGGTGGGTTTTTTGCGAACATAAGATCTCAGGTGGGGGGTGTTGCGAAGAGGAAAATCGCAGGTGGGAGGGAAGGTTTTTGCGAAGTGTGTTTTTACAACTGGTATAATGGAAAATTTTCGAAAAGTTTGCTAGAAATCCTAATAAAATCGCAAATTTTCGATTTTTATAAAATTTCGAAAAGTTTCGATATTTTTATCAAATTTCGAAAATTTTCGATATTTGTTTAAAAATTCGCAAAATTGCGATATTTTTATAAAATCGAAAACTTGTGATTTTTTTAGGATTTCTAGCAAAAGATTTGCGATTTTTCTTTAGAATATCGAAATATTTTGATATTTTTTTCAGTTTCGCAAAAGTTTAAGGATTTGCGATTTTTTTGAGTATTTTAGCTTTTGGGTAAAAAAATTAAGTATTTTGTGAAGTGAGGTTACAAAAATGGGTATTTTTGTGATTATCCCTAAAACAATTATCTAACTTAAACAACAAAATAAAAAACAATAAAAAGATTTCAAGAATAGAATAGAGGGTTGGTGAGATAGCCGACGATATTTACCCACTCCATCTTCACCTATAAATAGTCTCACTCCCCT
This sequence comes from Tanacetum coccineum, assembly GCA_026074375.1. Lineage (NCBI taxonomy): Eukaryota > Viridiplantae > Streptophyta > Magnoliopsida > Asterales > Asteraceae > Tanacetum > Tanacetum coccineum. The sequence goes on along the minus strand of BQNB010084429.1, from coordinate 22,521 downwards.
CCGATCTATCCGCGTCTCAACCTCAGATCCTGCACCCATAACCAAACACCCACCCTCTTTGCATTTCATAAACCCATTTCCCAAACAAGCAGCAAAAATGGCTGAATATGAAGGAATATTGTTGGGTATGGGTAACCCCCTTCTTGACATTTCTGCTGTTGTCGACGAGGCTTTCCTCACCAAGTAATTCATTTCACTTTTTTATTTCCAATGTTTGGATCTGACTTTATTGCTTTCTGATCTGTTCATGTTTTTGGTTTAAAGTTGTTGTTAGGTGAAGATCTAGTGTTTTTTTTTATTTTATATGTTTGGATCTTGGATTTATGAAATGTACTATTCTATATATAGATTTTAGTAGTTGAGTTAAGGTTATGTTGCTGTTAAGATTTAGTGCTTAATACTTGTAGGAATACCGAGTTTTGAAGCGATTACATGTATGTATTGTTAGATCCAATCTGAACAGATCGATTACATAGGTCAATATTTAGTTACATTTTCCTTTAGTTAGGGGGTGTTTGTTTAAGGGCTTATTAGCTTATTTCATTTCGGCTTATATTTCTTAAGCTCCAATTTTCTGTCTTAATTTTGGGACTTATGGGCTTGTGTAAGTTTATCATATCATAATAAACTTATATAAGCCCAAAAGTTTCAAAATACGCCGAAAAATTGGAGCTTATGAAATACTATAAGCCGAAAAACAAATAAGCTCATAAGCCGCATATGCTTCCCCCCCCTAAAGATTATATTTCTTGCTTAAACTCTACTTATTGTTATTTTTAGCTTCTCTGTTATTAATTGAAGATACCTTCTTTAAAGTGTACTTATTAGTAATTAAGGGTGTTTTTGGAGCTTGTGTTGTATGTATATCGTGATAGGTATGCCATACGTGTGTTACGATGTGGTGCCAAGATGATATATCGGTTTTAGTTGTTTGATTGTTAGTATTGAATACCAGCTAGTGGCTTGTGATCGCTTGATGGCGAAATTTACCGTCTGCTAATCAATGTTTGTTTGAATTTATAGGTACGATGTCAAGCTAAACAACGCTATTCTTGCTGAAGACAAGCATTTGCCCATGTAAGTGTTTCTTCCGTTATTACTAAGTTATTATGTTGTTTGGATTTATACTGGTGTATATATCTTATCAATTGTAGATGCCAATATATTTGTTGGGTATATTATGTATTGATAAGGGATAGAAATTTTATTGAGAGCCTTGCTTAGGACTTGTAATGATGTATTAAGGAGGTGTTTGTTTAAGCTTGTTTAGGGGACTCATTAGCTTATTTCAGCAAAAATAAGCTCATTTAGTGTTTGGATACGCTCATAAGCTTGGGCTTATCAGCTTAATTAGTGGGGTTTTAACTTTTTTGAAGGAGGGGTGGATGCTGCATTTGAATCACGAGTTCCTAATGAAGTATATCATCTCTGAATTTGAGTCCCATTCGTCAACATTTTTCCTAAAACTAAATACCAGATCAAAATTACCAAATAGTAACTAAATTTGCCTTTCGCAAAAGCTATTCAAAAGTGTCGGTTGGTGGAATTCATGGTGGCTCAGGACAAGAGACTACGATCAACTTCTGAGAAAAATTCAATAAAGTTGTCGAATCTTGTTGCGTGAAGCTCAGTTTAAAAAGGTCTATGGCACGAGATGTATGATGTCCCGACACTCCTTTCTTCATCGTTCTTTTTGGATGTGCTCTTTTGAGAAGTGCCCCTCTAGATGCTGCCACTATTTTTACAATTTTAGCAACACTGCGGACTATGTCTGAACCCGTACGGTTGTTGCCTGATGCAATTTCCGCGTTAATTCAGGTCAAAGTATCCTTTGATAGGATTACTTCTTTCTTAGTTGACGATGAACTAAAAGATAACAGGATGACAACCAAACAAGAAACCGAGAACATCATCGTAACAATAAATAGAATAACACGATTTGAAATATCGCTTTGGATCCTGAATCCACCACTCCAACACTAAATGAAAAAAAAAACGAAGAACAAATAACAGATGGAAGAATTCGAACGTTAATCTTGAAGTAAAACGTGGGCAAAAAGTTGCAGTTTGTGGGTCAGTTGGTTCTGGAAAATCATCGATGTTATACTTGGAGAGATTTCCTGAACTTAAGGAACAATGAGTTCGCCGATACATAATGACATTGTAAGTGTCCGTTATTTATATGAAGGTCATTTTCATTTTTTTCTTTCAGGTGGACGTTTTTGGATCGATTGGTTATGTCAGCCAAACATCTTGGATTCAAAGTGGGACAATCCAAGATAACATACTATACAGGAAGCCAATTAAACAGAACTATGTATTGCAAAGTCCATAAATGCTTGTGCTTTGGATAAGGAAATTGAAGCATTAAACACGGGATCTAACCGAAATAGGCCAAAGAGGCTCAACGATGATTGTAGACAAGAAACAAAAGATTCAACTCTGAGAGCAGTTTATAATTTTCTGAAGATTTATCTCTCGGAAGTCACCATTATGCCAGTAGATCACTACTGCAGCAACTCTCTTAATTAAGATTTTAAGTATCAGCGTCTTGAAATTGTATAATAAATTAAAAATTAAACTATTTTGCACAACGAGAAAAATCGAGAATGTCGTGCTTCAGGATTGTGTTATAACTTCGTTAGAGAAGAAAACCGTCATTCTTGTCACTCATCAATTGGAGTTTCTCTCATCCGTTGACAATATTCTGGTAATTAGGATTAGTTCTTTGTATATTCATTTCGTCCCCTAATAAAATGATAACCCTTTACAACTAAACCCGTTTTGACCCGTTTCCCAACTTGCACAACCATTTCATTAAGTTTCATTAATGCAGTAACTATTTTCTTTAATAACGTAACAAAAAGTATTTACAGGTCAATAGGCCAATCACGCCCGTTTCAGCCTGCATTAAAAATGACCCGTTTTAAAACAAAAACCCCTCCACTTTTGTTTCCGTTTACCCGAGCCGCCCATTTTTGGAACCGTCTATTATCATACTATATAATAAATAATATATATATATTATAAATTTATATATATATATATATATATAATATATATATATAATGGGATGGGTACTATGAGAAAACCATAATTTGCGGAAAACCTAGCAAACTAAACCATATGCCCAAAAAAACTAAACAGATGCCCTAAAAGCTTTTATATAGCCTCTTCAGGGTAAAGGGCTTCTGTTTAATTTTTTAGTGCATCTGTAGTTTTTCTAGAGTTTTCCCGCAAATATGGTTTTTCTCTAGAACCATTCCCCATAAATATATAATAAATATATATATATAAATATATCGTATATATATATCTATATAAATATATATAGAATCAGATACTAGAAGGTCCAAAATGGGCTCTCGGGTAACGGATCAAAAGTGTAGGGGTAAAACGGGTCATTTTAATGCCGGCTGAAACGTGGCCGAGAATGGCCTATTGACCTGTAAATACTTTTTGTTACCTTATTAAAGAAAATAGTTACTGCATTAATGAAACTTAATGAAATGGTTGTGCAAGTTGGGAAACAGGTCAAAACGGGTTTAGTTGTAAGGGGTTATCATTTTATTAAGGGACGAAATGAATATACAAAGAACTAATCCTAATTACCAGAATATTGTCAACGGATGAGAGAAACTCCAATTGATGAGTGACAAGAATGACGGTTTTCTTCTCTAACGAAGTCATAACACAATCCTGAAGCACGACATCACGATTTTCACGTTTTGCAAAATAGTTAAGAACTTAATATACATTTCAAGACGCTGAACTTAAAATCTTACATTAAAGAGAGTTGCTGCAGTATGTGCATCTACTGCACTAAACGGGTCATCGAGAAGATAAATATCAGCATCATTATAAACTGCTCTCGCGAGTTGAATCCTTTGCTTCTGTCCTCCACTCATGTTAAGCCCTCTTTGGCCTATTTATGTTAGATCCCCGTGTTTAAATGCTTCGATATCCTTATCCAAAGCACAAGCCTTTATGGCCTTTTCATACATAATTCTGTTCATTGGCTTCCCGTACAGTATGTTATCTTGGAGCGTCCCACTTTGAATCCAAGATCTTTGGCTGACATAACCAATCGATCCAAAAACATCCACCTGAAAGAAAAAAAATGAAAATGACCTTCATATAAATAACGGACACTTACATGTCATTATGATATACATATGTATCCGCGAACTCACTGTTCCTGAAGTTCGGGAAATCTCTCCAAGTATAGCATATAACATCGATGATTTTCCAGAACCAACTGACCCGGAAACTGCAACTTTTTTCCCATGTTTTACTTCAAGATTAACGTTCCGAAGTGTTGGAGTGGTGGATTCAGGATCCCAAGCGAAATTTCAATCTTGTATTCTAATATTGTTACCTGATGTTCTCGGTTTCTTGTTTGGTTGTCATCCTGTTATCTTTTAGTTCATCGTCAACTAAGAAAGAAGTAATCCTATCAAAGGATACTTTGACCTGAATTAACGCGGAAATTGCATCAGGCAACAACCATACGGGTTCAGACATAGTCCGCAGTGTTGCTAAAATTGTAAAAATAGTGGCAGCATCTAGAGGGGCACTTCTCAAAAGAGCACATCCAAAAAGAACGACTGAAGAAATGAGTGTCGGTGACATCCAATACAACATCGTGCCATAGACCTTTTTAAACTGAGCTTCACGCAACAAGATTCGACAACTTTCTTGAATTTTTCTCAGAAGTTGATCGTAGTCTCTTGTCCTGAGCCACCATGAATTCCACCAACCGACACTTTTGAATAGCTTTTGCGAAAGGCAAATTTAGTTACTATTTGGTAATTTTGATCTGGTATTTAGTTTTAGGAAAAATGTTGACGAATGGGACTCAAATTCAGAGATGATATACTTCATTAGGAACTCATGATTCAAATGCAGCATCCACCCCTCCTTCAAACTCTGTACCTTTGAAGAAAGGAAACATTTGCCTGATTGTCTTAGGACCTTCAAGAATCTTATTTATTTTTGCGCAGAGATTTCTGCAAAAGATAAATGATTCATCATCACCACCATGACAACCAAAAGCAACGTCTATTCCATATGCAGCAAAAAAGGTACCAACAAGGGAGTGTAATCCATTTTGTATGTAAAGGGGGCCATTGACCACCCAATCATCGGTTGTTCTAGGAGCATAATAATTCAATACAACATACTCACTGGAAGAACCATAGGCTTCATTTTCTTCTAGTTTGGCGAATCTGAGTCAAGATAGCTTTTTAGTCACCTTCCTCTATGTCATACCAATTAATGTCCGCAAAACATGTTGCTACTTTTCCTATTCTCTCCTGTGAAATCTTCAGCCTCTCGATGTGTTATTTTCACGGTAATATATTATAGATTTACCTTGTGGGTGTGATGGGATTGAAGTTCCTTATCCTATGAAAAGATTTTGGTATATTGGCTCTAGTCCGTCTTGTATACCTATTTCAAACAGGCAAGTAATAACGTAAACACGCAGCATGGGGAACAATGAGAACAAAACTTGTTAAACAAATAGCTATATATAAGTGTAACTTATTTCTTGACTAATAGGTTGTTATGTACATGTAGATTTAATAATTTATATTTTCAATTAAAAGAATATTAGCAGCTCCCACTAATTGCATAAATCGGCCTTAAAGTTTTGCCAAAAATGCATGTTTTCGTCCAAATGTTACGAAAGTGCAAAGGATCAATCTTAGTTCAAGTATCGTCCTGCAGGACGAATACTTGCAATAAAGTTTCCCCAAAAGTATCCCACAATGGACGATACTTCATGACCGAACGAGTGTGCATTTCATAACGTTTTGGACGAAACATGCAATTTGGCCAAATTTTAGGGACGATTTATGCAATTTACTCTATAATCTAGTATACGATGATCCATCAATCCTTAAATCCCAACAAAGAATTAGTTGTTGTTTTTAATATTTATATAACTAATTAAAAAAATAAAACATAAAAGAATTAATAGAAAAAGATACCTGGGACTCTGGGAGGCTGTGAAAAGTTCGAAAAACGAATCGGAAGTTAGACATTTTAGGGTTTTTAATTTTACAATTTATAACAAAGGAATTACGTATGACTTTATTTTATAGCAGTTGAATAATAAGTTATAAAGTAAAGGATACAAAAGACAAATATGAGTTGGACTTGTATAAAACTTAAAAGTTGGGCCTATCTTTAATCTTTTATATAAGAAAACAAATCACAATTGAGGACTTTTGTAATAAATGATACCTTATAAGTAATTTTTTTAATTATAATTTTACTTTTAAATGTATTTATTTAAATAAATATAAATACTTCCCATTTTGCAATATTATTTATAAATTGTCGTTTTTTCCAGATTCAAAATAATAAGTGTCACAAATATAAAAAATTAAACTTTAAAAGGCGGAGTAATCTACAAAAAGGGATAATCACAAAAATACTCATTTTTGCAACCCCACTTCACAAAATACCCAATTTTTTTACACAAAAGCCAAAATGCCCAAAAAATTCGGAAATTCTTAAACTTTTGCGAAATTGAAAAAAATATCGAAATTTTTCGATATTGTAAAGAAAAATCGCAAATACGTTGCTAGAAATCCTTAAAAACTCGCAAGTTTTCGATTTTCTAAATATTTTCGCAAATTTTGCGATTTTTTAAACAAATATCGAAAAATTTCGAAATTTGTTAAAAAATCGTAAAGTTGCGAAATATTTAGAAAATCGAAATTTTGCGAGTTTTTAAGGATTTCTAGCAAAATTTAGCTTTATTAACATCACAAAAACACAGTTTTCGCAAAAACATAGTTTCCTCCCTCACCTGAGATCTTCATGCGATTTTCATCTTCGCAAAACACCACCTCCCCCACCTGAGATATTATGTTCGCAAAAAACCCACCACACCTCGCAATTTCATAAGGGTTTTGCGATAAAGAATCCCGCAAAGGGTTGTAAAAGTGTTTTGCGAATTTTCAACAAATCATGGATAAAGATGCAGCCGCGGTACGTTTTATTCATTAAAATTCATGTCTATTATTACTTTGAATTATGGATTTTTCGAATTATTGTTTTTTCAAATTAGGGTTTTATTGTAATTGGGTTTTCCAATCGGGGTTTTCGAATTACATGTCTAGGAGTGTTTTTATGGACTAGCATATGTTTTCTTAGCAAGGTAAATGTTTTTTATCATGCCTGCGATATTAAGGCTATTGATGTTTTATTAGCAAGTATGACTTGCCTATGTGTAACTATTCTCACTTAGTGCATGTGATTTTTTGCGCCAATGTAAGTTTTGGGCCATAATACATTTTGCAAAAGCATCCATGTTCTGTCACATTGTTGTAATCTATATAGACTGACATTCTATTTGAGTAGCAAAATGGCTACTAATACCCTTTAGACTGAGTACATCAAAAATGACAGGACTTCAAACTCTCATGACTGAAACGTGTTATTCTACGTTTATGACAAACTACACTTAGAGCCGGTAGTCCATAGTAAGATATTGATTATTTAATTTGGCGATTTTTCAAGTCAAAGATATGCAATCTGTAGGTGATTGCCATTATCAACCATACTTGTATGTGATGCAATCTGTTCCATGATTAACAACGTTCGAGTTGTTATTTTGTTTAATGGTTGACATGGTCTATTATTTTTTTTATTAATTGCTTCATGACTTTCGCTAAAAAAATGTTAAACCTTTTAAGCGACGCCAACTTTGAAATCCTGGTAACAATCTTTTGAAACAAGTATATGCTTGACTTAATACTCGTAACATGGTACAAAAACTATGAATGGAAAAAAAAGTGATCATATTCTTTTCGAATAGTAGAGTTTTGGTGGGTATAAATTTAGAACCTTTACTTTTTCTATGTGGGCACTAAGAATCACACAACACCCATGAGGCTATGACCAACCATAGAGCTAAGGGGCGGCGGATCTTATTCCACATTTCCACGCTTTTGACCAACAATCCAAGTGCATTAGTCCCACTAGTCTTTCTTTAGTGAATTTTGAATTGGCTATTAACAATGTTTGTTGTGTGACGCCAACGTTCGAGTTGTAACTAAATATTTATCATATATTGAATATGTTCGACTGTTACATCTTTGGTCTTCTAACATAATTTCTTTTTGTAAACAGCCGATCATAACAATTAAGGCCAATATTGATGCAACGGTTAAGGAGATACGTGGAGCTCTCACCGATACCCAAGTTCAAATATTCAAGAAAACATGTTTTGGACATTGGCTTGACATTAGCCTTAAAAGGAATAACCAGCTTTTGATTCATACGCTACTTACTTGTATGGTCGATAGTGTAGCAAACGAGCTCTCATTTCTCGTATCAGGTAAACGGATTCGCTTTAGACGCCAAGAGTTTTGTTGTACCGTTTAAAACGTTTTTGGTAGCAATATGTAATGAAAATGATAAGAACATGGCTTGAAAACTCATTTGAATAGGATTTTTCCCCTGATATCGAAGCAAGACAGTTAAGTTAAATTATAGATGTAATTGCTAATTTGATAAATGCGTGACAATCACTTTATTGAAAGACCAATAATGCAGTTAAAATATGTCTTTATGTGTTGTTACAACACGAATCTTGGGACCACCAAATAGTCACACAACATTTCTCATGAAAATGTTGACGTTGGTTGAGGATTTATCAAATTGTTGGAATATTTTTCAATGGGGGTCATATATTTGGGATCATACATATTCGCAGCTACGAGATGCTTTAAATAAACGCTATGTGAGTCATGATGACAAGCGCAAGAAAGGGGCTGAGATCCGATACACGCTGACCGGATTTGTTATGCTTTTAAGGAATTCCTACTATGCTGACTTTTTTTAAGCAATTTTAATATATTATGTTTTTTATGTTTTTAATTTGTTTTTACTATTTAATATATATGGATATTGGAGGCCATCCCAGCTACACATGTTTATGTCTCCAAAGAGCCGATGGAGAAAATTCCGAGGGCTTTTGCATGGAAGATGATACTACCATTTAGTTGGGCGAGATGTCATACTTTGTTCCTCAGTGATAATTTAGCCCTACTATTAGAGACCCTTACACCTACTAATGCCGAGAACGAGAGTGATTGGTGGAAGACCTCTTTGGAGTATTTTAAAGGTAAGGTGTTTCAAAGTGAGAGCATTAAGTGAGCACCTTGAGATTGAACAAAGACAAGGTGAAAAGTGAGGTAGTGCCCAGAAGAAGAAAATGAAGAGTGGTTCATCACCCACAATCATTTCAAAACCCAACAAAGAGACAGTTGATGACGAGAGTTAGTACGTTGGAAGGCACTGTTACTACTCTCACTCAGACCATTTCGAGTTTACAGGGTAGTATTGGTACTTTAGAGTCTCAATTGCTTGCGTTGGAGGTATGTTATTTGTAAATTATTATTTTTAAACTTATCCATAACGTGTAATGTTTGTTATTTTATGAATTGTAGGGTGATGCACGTGTTAGTACTCACACTCAGACCGTTTCAAGCTTACATGGACTATTGCTACTTTAGAGTCTCGATTGCTTGCGTTGGAGGTATGTTATTTTTAAATTCTAGTTCTTAGTAATATAAAATATATATATGAATTTTATTTATGTTATTAATAAATTGTTATTATATGATTTGTAGGGTGATGAACGTGACTTTGGAGTCGTATCGGATGGAGACATAGCAGCGTACATGTCACCGGGACCGTCATACACATCACATGGACCGCTACATACGTCACCGGCGTCGACGGCACATAAATCTCTCCCGTTGGCTAACCGGCGCAAATTACGTGTCAGACGTACTCCATTAAAGCTTAAGTCACCGATGAGATGTTATTCACGTAAATCAAGAAGTTGCACCATACCACCACCACCAGCATCCACTACGATGCCCCCGGTGACGACTACGAAGGTATATGAAATTTTGTTTAATTGTTGACTGAATTTAATATAGAATTCCAGATGCGCTTAAACTTGTATTTTATTGTTTTCTTATATAACGAAAGCCGTTGAAGGATACACATTTAGATGATTCAGATGCAGCCAAAGATACACATTTAGATGTTGTTACAACCATATCGGTACCCATGACGACTACCGAGGTATATATCACTAAATTATTTGTTTTTTATGTTTACTGAATTTCCTTTTCTATATAGGTCAGTTTGTAAATGTGTCAGTTTTCTATATGGGTCAGTATATGGGTCAGTTTGTAAATGGCGGGATCCAACAGTCATGTTAGTTGGTCAACAAACACAACTCTTGTGTTTGGCGAGAAAATTAGGTAAACCTGATCGCATGGGATTGGGATCCCAAGGGGAGGTGCCTCTTGACCCCTGCTTCTTGCCGTGATGAGAATTATGAAGGCTCAAACGAGTGTTCGTGTTCACTCAAGATGAGATAGCAAATAGCAACTAGCAAGTACACATCTACTAAAACAGGTTCATTAATATTTTTTAACACAAACACACATTCACACACAAGTTAATAAAGTTAAGAATCATGTTATTAGAGCATGCATTTCAAGAAGAATACCTGGATGTCAGGGTAGGTGTTAGCAGCTGACATGTCACCAATAAGCATCGAATCACACTGAGACGAATTCCCAATGCATATATGTCATTCCTGTTTTGATCCATTTTAAAATGGGTCAGTTTTTAAGAATGGGTAAGTTTTTTAAATGGGTAAGTTTTTTAAATGGGTAAGTTTTTTAAATGGGTCAGTTTATATCACTAAATTTTTTGTTTTTTTATGTTTACTGAATTAAATATATAATGATGGTCTTTAACTTGTATTCTATTGTTTTTTTATATAACAAAAGACGTTAAAGGATATCATACATATAGATGCTTCAAATCCAACCCAAGAGACTGGGCACTGACACACAGAAGATGAATTGAAAATTATAAGAATTGAGACAACAACAAAAAAGCCAAGCTACGATTTGCCAGATTTGACAAAGATTAGAAGGTGTAAATATCCCATTTTTACTACATTTGAGAAGAAGAAGACAGATTGTTACCTTTTTTGCTTACCTAAAGGAAGAGTATGTAAACAGCTTTTGGATACTTCTTTGGCCTGCGGCGAAATGTTTTATTACCTGGAACAAGGGATGCTTGATGGATTGGTAAGTATACTTTTAGATTCTTAAAAAGTATTTACAATAGTATCTATAAGTGTTCATCATTGTATTTTTTGACCAGCACATCAATGCATTTATTGAGGTTATGATGAGAAAAAGGCCATGTAATGCACAGTGGACTCTTGGTCATAGCGAGCTAGTTGCGTTTTATAAGGATATCAGTAATTTGATGAGTATGGTATCTGTTGTGGATGCTGTTCGAGCAACCATAGATGGAACCAATCCGAGATATCCATCATGGGAAAAAATCTCACAAGTAAGTTATAATTTTAATATTTGAGTTGTTTTACGCACCTATAAGAAGATTTTAGTTGTTTTAAGCAGTTTAGCAGATTTGAGTAAATTTGTGCAAATTTTAGTTGATTTTAGGTGTTTTTGAAGCTGTTTTGAGTTGTTTTTAGCAGAAATTAGCCGATATTAGCTAATTTAAGCATTTAACCAGTTTTTAGTTGTTTTAAGTAGCTTTGAGTTGTTTTTAGCTGATTTTAGTTATTTTAAGCAGTTTTAAGCAGATTTTAGCCAATTTAAGCAGTTTTGAGTTGTTTTAAGCTGATTTTAGTTCTTTGAAGCAGTTTTAAGTAGATTTTAGCTAAATTAAGCACTTTTGAGTTGTTTTTAGCAATTTTGAGCAGATTTTAGCTAATTTACTTCTTTTTATTTTTGTAGGTTTTTTTCCCCATAAATTTAGATAACCAACATTGGGTTGCTGCATCATGGAATCTTGATGACTATCAACTATTCATTTATGACAGTCTTGAGTATCCCAAAAATTATGAAAAAATGATAAACTTATTGAAAAAATGGAAAGATTTCATAAAAAAAGACTTGGAAAGTATGGATTGGTTTAAAAAGACAAAACATGATCCGGAATGCTTTAAGATCTTGCTAAGATATGTGAATGACATCCCTTTACATAGTTCTATGTATGGTACACTAGATTGTGGTGTCATGACATGTAAGTTTATTGAGATGTTTACAAAGGGGAAAACTATCAATGCTAAAAATTTTGATGCTAATGTGGCAAAAAAATGTCAAGAGTTTAGAGCTAAAATGCCGTTAATGTTGTATGACACTAGGTGTGAGAGACCTGTGTAGAACCATTTCGTTTTATTATTTTAGTGGATGTTGATATTTTTAATGTTTTATTATTTTGGATGTTTAATAGAAATGAAATTACGACTCTTTTGTGATGAGTTGGAGGGGGGGGGGGGGGGGGACTGATATCGAAACGTTCTTTTGATGTGTTAGAACACTTCACACTTGATGTTGGCGAAAAAAACTTAAACATAGTTCAATAACACTAATAAGAAATAACATAGTTTAATAACAATACAAGACAACACTAATAAGAAATAACATAGTTCAATAACAATACAACACGTTACTCACACAAGTATCATATTTCAACAGCCCAATAAGATTCCCTTGATGTGCTAGCACCAGAACCTGAATTCACAGCTGATGTATCCTTGTGGAAAACCTTAACTATGTTTTTCAATGTAATGTTAAGATAATGGCCCGACGATTTAGGGGAAAACACTGAAACATTACGAAGTATCAAAACCGCTCCTACGCTAATAGCCTTTCCATAAACCTCGTCATTAAGGACTTTGTAATGAATTGTACCAGAAATCATACCCGAAAGATCTTTTAGTGTTACTTTTAAGTCACCCAACATATTCGGGGTACAAGACTTGATTACTGCCACAACGTTTTCAAGTTTCCCATTCTTGATAAAGGTTATCATATCGCCAAAACAACCAGTTGCGATACTCCCTTCAGCTGCTAGATACTGAACCGCGCTGAGCCACGGGCCACGCGTAAAATGATCATCCTCACTCGCTTCCTCAGTTATTTTCCTAACGTACTCCTGTGTCAACATTTCACCGTTATGACCACCTTCCCTAATCTCTGATGTTTTACGGAGTTGCGCCAATTGAAGAATACCAGCAGGACCGGGTATTATCCTAACCGCATTTTGTTCATCACCAAATGGATGAGTGTTTTGTTGAGACATTTTGTTAATTAAAATGGTATTGCAGAGAGTATAAATGTGGAGTTGTATGCATCAGTTAAGGGGTATATATAAGTTAGAAAAATATCTATCTTATCTTGCAAAAAATCTGGCAAAAATCTTATCTCGCAAATAATGAAATTTCGCAAATATCTTATCTCTGAATAAAGTTGTACTTTGTGGCAGGTGTAATCTAGCAAAAATCTTATCTCGCAAAAAATGCAATATCGCAAATATCTTATCCCTGAATAAAGGTGTCCTTTATGGCAGTTGTAATCTGGCAAAAATCTTATCTAGCAAAAAATGCAATATCGCAAAAATCTTATTTCGCTTGTATATAAATATAAGCGTATGCCACCTATTTCCTAAACATTCATTATGGATTTAGCCAAGCTTTACTGTATCCGAGAGTCTGGTACACCATCATACATTGGAAATACTTATGGTATGTTTTGCTACATTACCTTAATAAATATAATTTTTAAAGATAATTTGACCAATAAATCTTGTTTTTATAATGCGCAGATGAATTTCCCTACCTGTTTTCAATAGTAGTACACCATGAAGGACGTTTCTCTGGTTTTCCAATACGGAAATACTTACATGGAAAGATACATGAAGTAGACTTTTTAAACATTGATGATTTTAGCAGGGAAGACATGTATAATATTATGAAGAAAATAAGTGATGCTACTGGCGTTGTTGAGAATATCGAGTCAAATGATTATTTCTGCTATTTCCAAAAACCTAATTGTGATCTAAATGTTGGGCTACAACAACTATGGACTGAAGAAGATTACATGGATCTATACATGTATATTGGGCACGAAAAGACGCAATTTCTTCACATATACATTGTAAAAGAGGAGATCAACGAAGAGTGCGAGGCTTGTAGAGCTAGTTCAAGTGCCGAATCGGAAGGCATTGTAATAATTTAATAACAATTATCATTTTCAATAATGTAATGTATTTTTTGATATTTATTAAAAAAAATATCGAAACGTTTTCTTGATGTGTTAGAACCTGACTTCACACTTGATGTTGGAGAAAAAAACTCAATAAAAAACAACACATCTCAATAAAAATAATAAGAAATAACATAGTTCAATAACACTAATAAGAAATAACATAGTTCAATAACAATACAATACTTTAGTAACACAATTATCATATTTCTTCATTCCAACTAGAAGATTCTTGAGTTGTTTTTGTAACTCTCATTGATGTGCTAGAACCTGACTTCACACTTGATGTTGTCGGAATAAAAATTTGTGATGGCACCATTGATGGGCAATCACGACGGTTATGTCCACCTCTAAAACATCGTGTACATGATTTTTGTTTAATTTGTTCACCCTTGGATCTAAAGCGATCACGGTTACGCGGCCTTCCTGGCGGGCGTTTGTCCATTAAAGGTGGAAGGACAGTTATAAGACCATCTGGTTTCTCCCATTCTTAAGGATGCCCAACATCATATATATCTTCTTGTATGAAGCCTCCAAAATAGTCTTGAAACATGAAAATGGCAAAACTTGATTTGCACTTGACTGACGCAAGTGTCGCATAACAGCAATAAGGTGCCCACAAGGTAAACCTGATAATTGCCATTGTCCACAGCTACATGTCCTAGTATTTAGATTAACTGTCGCATTTTTGTAATAATCAACAACATTGTAAAGGTAGTTTGCAATGGGTCTTACAGTCCATGTGGTGGATTTTGCAATTCTTTGAGTAATTTAGGCTTCCGTCCCAGGGGTGTTAATTCATGTTTATACTATTACACTTTGGTTTAATATACGTGAGTAAAAAATAAAATAAAATAATAAGCATAGTTTGGTATGTGTTTACCTGCTGTTTGTCGATGATCAAAGTACCATTGCTGCAAAGATTTTATGAACCAATTAATCATCATACAAATGGGGAGTTTTCGGGAATGTCGAGACAATGCATTCACTGATTCCGCACTATTGGAGGTCATGTAATTATAACGCATACCGGGGAAGTGAACTCTTGCCCACTTTTCAAGACCAATCATATCAAGTTTATTTAGCGACATAGGCAACCAATTTCGTAAAGTAGTAAAAACGTTCATCAATGTCGAAATCCGATATGCTTTACATGCTTCCAAAATAGCTCTTCTTACTTATAAAAATTCGAGGACACTTTTCACGTATAGTTCATCAAACAGTGGCGGAAATCAACGACCAGGAAAACGCATTTGGAATACATTCTTAATGGGCCGTTTCATGGATACAGCTCCATATATGATCGTTAAGTTATCTTGCTTACCAGTTATGCATTCCTTAAGTTTCCTCAAAAACCAATCCCAAGATCTAAATGTCTCAGACTTTCCCACTCCGTATGCAAGTGGCAGAATCTGATTATTACCATCCATTGCAACTGCTAGATACATTGTACCCAAAAATTCACCTTTAAGATGTGCACCATTATTATAATCAAATGGTGCATGATGTGACACAAATGTACGTATCTACATAATAAATAATCTTTCTTAATGAGAATATAAATAGATAGCCTGAATAACACATTTATTTGTTTGTAAGAAATAGTACTTACCGCAGCACCGACTGCAAGAAAAAGAATCTCAAATCTGTCTTGATCGTCAGTTTCTATATGTGTAATAGTCCCTGGGTTTTTTAGTTTCAAATTGTGGCAATACAAAGGGAGTTCGGCAAATGACTCCTCAGGAGTCCCTCTCAACAATTTCAAAGCATAACATTTAGCTCGCCAAGCTTGAGAATATGAGATATCAATTTTGAACCTAGCTTTCATATCTGTCATAATCTCTTTCCCTCTATATATTCTACTACTCTGAGACATTACCTCTTTCAATATATGACCAAGTACTTTTGGAGAAGCATTAAGATGATGTGGGTGAATTTGAGTTTTAGTGCATGTATGATGGTCGACAAAAGTTGTTACATAAAACTTTTTATAGTCTTTGGGTATATATGCTCGAAAAATCCACCCACATGTATCAACAATACATTTTGCATATACCCTTTTAGGGTCTGATCTTGGGTATCTAATTTGAAATCCCTCATCAAGAGCTTTTCTATTTTTTTATTTTTTATTCCCAAAACAATTTTTATTTGTTCTTTACTATCAAAAGTATCATGTAAACTAACACGACTAGATGTTCCATAACACGTACCTTTTTTCTTGATATCTAGGACTGGTGTTTTGAGCAATGGAGGCATATTCCAAAATTTATCCACCTTACAATTCTTGTTCTCAACGAGTGTTGTCTCCTCATCCTCATCAGATTCACTACCCTCCTCATCAGATTCACTACTCTCATCATCAGATTCACTACTCTCATCCTCGCCAGATAATCTTTTTACTTTCCCAAAAACACTAGGTTTTTTGTGTTTTGGTGAACCAACAACCTGTTTATTTTTACGATTAGCTGAATCACTTTGAGGATCCTGCATAGGATACCGAAGAAATCCAGGCACATACACATGATTTTCAGAAAAACCATGCATTTGTTGATAACTAGGAAGATTTTGATAAAAACCACCACTAACAGGAAATACATGCATTTTGTGTTTTGGTAATTTGTGTGGCATGATATTCGGTTGTTATACATTTATAGAGGGGTAGCATGAAATAAAAATTGCTTTGTTTTTTGCTTCCGTAGTTGATGATTGCTACCATTTACACTAGATTCAAAACAATACACAAACGTAATAATTCTACTACTTTTAATAGGGCTGAGCAAATAGACCGGTGGACCAGACTGGACCGGGAAAACACGGACCGAACCGACCGGGACCGCGGTCCGTGGTCCAACGGTCGGGCGTTTTGGACCAATTCGGTATTCGGGCGGGTCCGGTCCGACCAAAAACCCGAGATTAAGCCTTATAGGACCGGACCGGACCGAGGACCGAACCGGACCGGACCGACCCGGACCGGACCGTACCATTTCGGTCCGGTCCACGGTCCGGCTTTTTAGACCATTTCGGTCTCGGTCCGGTCCGGTCCTAGCCGGTCCGGTCCGGTTTTGGACCGTTGCTCACCCCTACTTTTAACAACAAATTCCATAAATTCAATTGACTTCCAAATCTATTACATACCTTAACAATATCATTATCCAAATTGTAAGTTACCATAAACGGACTATTAGATCGATTTTAGCCTCTCGGATACCGCTTCTAGTAAACATGAATTGATGACAACAAGGTAAAAATTAGTGTACGGTTTAACACAATTTAAATGGCAGATACTCAACGCACCATCTACTCTTTCCCATGCACTCCTTTACTATAACGTTTTTGATGGTTTCTTTGCAGATTTCATGGCAAAATTGAGGTTTTTGTGAACAAATTCGAGTTTTTTTAGTGAAAAACAACGAAATAAGGAAGAAATAACAATATAACACGTTTTATCCAAAATCTACAAGAAAATCTCGCAAAAAACTAAAAATCTCGACTTTTATCCACAATTTGCGGTAAATTAATAAAAATTTGGAAATTTGTTTCGACTTAGATTCAATTCTGACGCTAATATCACTCGCGTAGTGATATTACGCTAATGAGACCCGCCATGTGTGTTTGTGCTCTTCAAACTTATAAAATCAATCGTCTATAAGCAGCATGAAGATGTGTCTCGTCATGTAAGACTCCTCTATGTTTTTGAATAGACCAATACTACCACCTGTGCTGACTCACACCTAATCCTCGTCTTGCGCACCCCTTTTGTTCGGACGCCCCTCTCATTTCCTAGGCAACATCTGTCTTGATGCGTTTCTGAAAATCGCCCCCTAACACCAAAATTTCGGATATTAGCTAAAAAATCGAACAATTGGCTATCATTTTAAGAAATATCGCAAACAATGTTTGCGAAATTTACTATAATTGTTGCAAATTTTCGATTTTTTTTCTAATTCGCAAATGCTTCCAAAAGTGTCAAAATTTGCGATTTTGACGGGTATTTTGGCTTTTTGGTTAAAAAGTTGGGTATTTTGTGAAGTGAGGTAAAAAAAATGGGTATTTTTGTGTAAGAGTTAAAGTTAAACTTCATACAAACAAAATCACGTGCAATTAATAGTCCAGCCTCACAATTACTCCATACCATTTTTTACAATAAAATCTCAAATCCAATAACCTGAACAAATCGATCATCCATTCTCAGATATTCACGGTATGATTTTTTTTTCTTTTCAGTTTATCAAATATATTGCTCCAAGTTTATTAATTTAACGCTTTGGATTGAGTTTGTGAAAACCCTAATTGGATTTTTTGTTTCTTTGGCATGAAGATAAATCTCTAAAACAAGAGAGAAACTTGAATCTTCGAATTCAGGTAATCTTACTCAAGTATTGTAATTTGTTTTAATGACTTGGCTACACATATTTTTTATTTTTAAATGTTATTCTTAGTGATTTGATTTTTTTTAGATTTTTTCCATGTTACATATGAAAAGTTATAAACTTTATATGTCTGCTTTGTTTTTAATTTTCTTTTAAGTTGGTATTTAACTCACTATTGGTTATATGTGATATATCGATTTTTTGTGTATGATCTAAGATGATTATATGATTATTTGTTAGTAATTTGTAAGCTAGCATGAGGAATACATTAACTTGGACATTCTAGCTATCATGGTTTTTTAGAATCATGCAAATTCAAGTCTTAAACATAATTCATTTGTTGTTTGTTGTTTTTTTCAGGCCAAGTTAAAGAGGATGAAGTTGTTGAGAGCAACATTATTGCAGCTTAGATAAACAAGAAAAGAAGACGACTGGAAAAATGGAACACGAACTTCTTCAAGCGTTACAAGTAACCATCCTCACCATATTTAATTTTATTTTCACAATTTTGTTCATTTGTGGTTAATGTCGTATGTTTCTCGTGTAGTCATTCTATTATGAAGGAAAATCTATCATGTCAACTAAGGAATTCGATAACCTCAAGGAAGAACTGACGTGGGAAGGAAGAAGTGTCGTAATGCTAAGTATGGATACCCTGTAATTGTTTTTCATGTCACCTATATAACTCTGCAAATACCTTAATGTTTTATGTATATGACGTCTTTGTGTTGTGCTCTATACATTGCAGGCTCTAATGAACAAACAGAAGTTTTAGAAGCTGCAATGGCTTATGTATTTAGAGATATCAGTTAAAAAGGCAATTAAAGGTATTCAAAGAAGTTATTTTTTTGTTGATACAAATTGGTGCCATTGGTTCCTTTAAATTATTACGAGTGGTTTTGTTTATCACACATACGACTGCATTGCCTAATATTCCATAGCTATTTTTTTTTCTTCCAGTAAGATGTTAGTGACATAGTGGTGGGTCCATGATGCGGTCTTCGTAGTAGAAAGGTATATCTAAATC